>UXGD01001191.1:0-38472 GCA_900474315.1 Torymus auratus | reverse complement strand
TTCAATAACAAGTATACATACCGTTGATTACTTTCAAATTCGCAGTATGTTTTCCCCCGTTATTGTTTGTACAATTAAAAATTTTCATTTTCGATGATGACTTTCGGCAATACCGAAAAGCTCATATTTACCCGTAAATACCTCGAAAAAAGCAACACGAAAATTTTCCAAAATGAACCTACCGTAGGTGCCGCTCCTGCTGACCCATAAATCAAAATCACTGGGTAGATATTTGCACGCGCAATGATCGTCGCTGGGGATAATTGCTCAAAGCTCAATCTCTCTCTCTCACTTCGACAAATCAATCAACCGGCGCTCCCACCTTTGATGCCACACGAAATAACGCGCGTCAATGACTGTCGTAAATCCTTGCGAATGATTCCTTAATTAGGTATACATCTCTCTCGGCACGTGGGACTGACGATAGCCAAGCCAAAGGACACCAATCACCCAAACGCCGACGCCGCTACTCTCGCCAATCAATGATTCGCGAATTTGTATTAGATCAGTAGAGAGAGAGGGATAGCCGAGACGTGGGATTGTCGATGGCATTGCAACGACAGGTACGCGCACTTGCGCAGGCACAAGGTGCGCCTGATTAGCACAAGAAGCCCTTTAGGGATGGAGATAGAGAGAAGCGTTGTACGCGAATGGACGTTTAATTGGCTCGCTCTGCGCGCGAATTAATGATCGATAGGGCTAACGTCTGCCCCACGTATGTGAGTCTCTCTCTGTATATGTATGGATGTCCGCTAAGATATTCGCTTTAATCAGTTCGGCTTTAAGTGCGTATCCGCGCTGACAATCGCCCCGGCGGCGCATAATTGATAAGACCAGGGGAGCTGCGGAGGATGATGATCAGAATTAACGGTCGTGATTTATTGATCGAGTTTTTGTATTATATATTATAGTAGGTGTCGAGGAGTGCCCGGAGATTGGCGAGGATTGCATTTCGAGGTTTTTGGGTGAGTGGAAATGATGATATAATTATTATTGATTCATGATTGAAATGTAGTTGACGGATTTCGGTCGGAATTTATAATGTTATATAAGAGCTTTATATATGGTATATAATTTAAAGAAAATAATGTATTGACTTATCTTATGTATTTTACAACATTTCGAAATGATAATTTTAATAACTTGAACAAACCAATTGAAATCATAATCGCAATTCCATTTTATTCAGAGGCTTATATATCAATAATTACATACTTATTCACTTTTTAAAATTTTTTGGTATTAAAATCATTAATTAAAGCATGAAAAAGTTATAAAATAGGATTATAAATATTTTTGTTACATAATTATTTCATCAGACGAACTTTCCAGTTCTCAAAAACTTAATAAATAAATACCGCAAGTACCAATCGTATAAAAGCAGTGGATACAGAACGACTATTAAACCAAATACATAACATTATAAAAAAAAAGAAAAAAATCACAGCACTCTCGGTCCCCCTATACCATCATCATCAAGTTTCCCAATCATCATTCCCGGGCACTTCAACACCGCAAAAAAAAGAGTAATTGCACGCGTCCTCGACTCGCAAAAGTAATTACAGCGCGCTCGGTAAAGCACGAGAAACACGCGCAGACACCTATCGTACAAAGCCTCTCTTCCGTCTCCCCCTACTATGTACGCGACAAAGTAGACCGCGCCGTTGTGCTTGCAGCACAGGCTAGAGACTTTTAGCGCTTGCGCGTGTCATCGTTGTGCGGTGGTACGAGGACGCAGCAGCAGCAGCTGGAGAATTAAAGAGAGGAAATTTTCTCTCGCTAGCGCGCGTGCGCGCACTCGACTCGCAAGATGCACGTACTCAACCGCATTCCGTGGGGCTTGCTCTTCGCTGCGTTGCGTTTGGAATGCGTGATGCGCGCGCGCGTCTTCAGGGAGGTGAGTGGGATCTTATAGATGGCTTTTTGATGTCGCGCCGCGGCTGTTTGCGATGAGGAGGAGAATTTGTTGAAGGATATATTATGTGTGTATGAATTTTAAGCTGGGATTTGGAAGAGATGTTGTAGAGTTTAATAGATAATGAGGTGATTACGAGGAAAAAGTCTTTTTTTTTTGTTCACTTTAAGATCTTAATAGTAGTCGAAAAAGTAGATCATCATCTATATATATCACTGACATTTTTATTTAATCTATAACCATACCATTTTGTCACTTTATATAATTTTTTCTTTTTTCACCTTTTTTTTCTCCCGGAAACGGTCAAAACATCCAGCTACGGAGAACATACTTTTTTTTCCAATTGTAATTCCAAAAATAACACTCGTTGTGTACATTATTCAAAATACCTTCCTCCTATTCCGAATGTAAAAATTTTCCTGCATAAATAATCCCCCGCTCATCACAGTAATCCTCTCTGAACCACCTAAAAATACCCGCTGAGAGCCCGCGGAGAAAAATCACCCTGCAAATCCACACACATACCTTCACACACACGCGGTCGACCTGAAAAACGCCATTCACACCTTGGCTCGCGCGTCCCCGGCTCTCTCACGCACCTCCTTCTCTTTCGCTCCACGCGACGCCGCATATAATATTCATGAAAAGCGCGCCTCTCTCGTCATCCCGGGATCCGCGCACGTATATATACGCGCCTTCTCCTTCCCTACAGCGTTAAATCAAAAAAACCCACTGCCAACTTTTCCACTCGCTCTCTTCTATATACCTATACGTATCTCTATATGGGTGTGTATGTATATATATGTATTGCATTGTGCAGACGATCGATGCAACCCTGCGCCCGTTTGATGACTCTGGATCCTCTCGTTCCTTTTTTTTTTCGAGCGAGGTGCAGCAACAACGTGCGGGTCTATGTGAATAAGGGGCCGAGCGCGGCGCGCTGATTTATCATTCTTTTTCATTTGCGAGAACACGACGCCGCGCGCGCGTCCTTCTATCCCTTTCGCGTGCGCATCGCGCGGCCCTTTGTGTGCAGCGGTGGTTTCAGCCGAGCGCTGCGGGTGTTCGATAGGTTTGGCAATACGGCGCGAAAGGTATAGAGCTTTTGTGAGGCGGGAGAGAGACAAGGGCAGAGGTGATTTTTGAGCTGCGCCGCGCGGCTTTTCGGATTTCAGGTGGGAATAAACGGGAGTGAATTTGTCTTTTTAACGGTCGACTGGGCACGTGAAATGTACCGATGTTTTGTAAATGTCTTGCTTTGATGTTGGTTTTGTAGTAGTAATAACGGTTTTGTTTTCATTTGTATTATTGATAATAATGAACAATAGTAAGTATTTATTATGATAAGTTGAACTGATATTATCAAATTTGCAAATATCACTAGGATTTTCTTTAATCATTTACGAAAAAACTGTATTCAATATTAAGAAAATTAACTTGTCACTTATTAAAAACGTTTTCACAAATCCTATAATTAAAACCTATCAACTATAACACACAGGCACACACAGCTCATCGCGATATCGCCCATTCAATACCCTTTCGCGGCGTTCGCGTGCATGCGCTCGCGATAATAATTCGCTCCCATCAGAAACAGCAGCGACGCGCACGCGCAACACGTCGAAAAACAGCCCTCCCTATCCCTCCTAAACGACGCATTAATTTCCCAAAGTAATTAAAGTCAGCCGGGGCAGATCCCTCCCTCCTCCCGAAACAACTTCTTTCGTGTAGCGCCTGATTAAAAGGTAGTTTACAGGGGCCCGGAGACGACGCGCAGCAAACAACGCTACCGAGTTACATCGCCGTCGTCGTCGTTTATAATTATCGCAAGCGCACGCGTGCTAAGTCGATGCGCGGGCGCGCACATAATAATGGAGACTTTAACACTTCTCGCTTTATAGACGTTGTCTTTAAGCGGCCTGGAAGTATAGGTGCGGATGCATGTGTTAGAGAAGAGAGTGAAGTTGCGTTTTTTTTTTGTTTTGCTGAAGTTGAAGGCAGGCTCGCGTTTCCTCGTTAATTAGAAATGCATCTGATTTCGCTCGTTTTCCGCTGGAAGAAATTCCCGTGTTGTTGGTGAACATATACCTGTGTGTATATGGGTTTGTGTGCGCGTGTTCGGAGTAGTTGAGAAGTTAAATGTTTACTTAAAAGTTGATTAAGAGAGCGATATTTTAAATAATTATGCGGGAACGGGGGTGGTACAAAGAAGACGTAAATATCTGTAAAGTTAATTAAACTTTGTATAAGTGTAGTAACAGGCGTTTGGTAGAATCGGGTAATTTTCCTCTTTGAAAGCTTAATTAATTGGCAAACAAGAGTGTTCTGATGTTTAAAGCAGTTGTACAACAACGTAACGTTTGGTGTAACAGAAAAAGAAAAAAAACTATAACATTTTAATAAAATTTCTTCTATACGTCTTGGAATATCTTAAAATATATAGTTGCTATAACATTATTATAACCTACAACTTGCGACGTAAAAATGATGAGACATTAACATTTAAAGTTTTCATGAACATTATAAAAATTTTCATTGCTCGTAGCACCGAACCGTAATTTTGCGTATACTCTGTTTAAACTTTGCCGAAGCTCGCGATATAAACCAAGTTTCCTCTCTCTCTCTCTCTTTACAAGCAAGAAAACTTTCTTAAATCGTGTCACAATGCAGCAAAAAAAGTATATCGAATAACAATCATTAAGGAGCGAAGCATCTTTCTCGTTTACAATGAAAATTTATTCGTGTTTTACGACATTCCACAGAACGAAAATCAAAAATCTTTTACCACCAGCTCTCTGAAAAAAAATTATTGCCGCTTCAAATATCCCTACACCTCTGTACCGAATCCCGCACACTTTACAAAAATTTATTGAACCGCCCACCTCGCAACGTATAAAATTAGCATAATTCACCACCACCCCCACCATAAATCAGCGGAACGATAAAAAAAAACAACCGAACAGCGGCATTCCAGCTTCGCATCCGCCGCAAAACAAATAGCCCGCTTCCCCACACCAACAGTGCGAGAATCAAAAAATAATCGATGAAACAATGGAACAAGCCTCCACTCGTAAACCTCGTAATTTACGATGGCTCTGCGCATAATACGCGTAAGCTAAAAACAATCGGCATATTTTACGCGGAGAGAGCAGCCGCAGCGCGAAATCGGGTCGAATCGATTTCGATAATCGTCTGCTCGCCGAAACGCGGCCATTCATGTATAGCTGCGCCTCTCTCACACTCGCACACTTCCCGTGAGGAAGAAGGCCAGAGTGAAAAATGCATTCCTCGGAGGAAGTACAAAAGCATAGCGAGGGCTTTTGGACTCTATTTATCACTATACAGAGGTAGAGAGATTAAAGCGCGAGGCTGGAGCGACGCGTCCTGGGAGGTGAAAAAATAATGCAATTTCCGTCTTGTCGTCGAGGTCTTGAGGTTACGAGCAAAGGTTACAAAGGATTTTCACGTGTATTACACCGAGTGCACACGAGATTACTATTTCAAGGGCTGCGAGGGTAGAATTTCGAAAATGATGAAAGAAATATATCTGCACAAAGGAAGTACTTATATAATTTTAGCCGTGCGTCCTTTGGCATGTCTTTCCTTGTAATACTTTAGGAGTAAGCAGTTTCTTTTTTCATGTTTAAGTAGGCACTCGAATATCCTTTCGGATTCGAAAAAAAAAATTGGAACCTCAAAGGAGGTCAAGAATACCGTCGCGTATAGCCAAAAGTTCAAGTGACTTCTTTCAAATTTGAGTAGTATAGGAGAAAGTATCCGGAAAGGGGAATAATATATCGACCTGCATCTTTGTGAATTTCAATGATGTCAGCATAATTTATATTCCGGTGAAATGGTGTAAAGTAGTTTTATTAATTTTAAAGAAAAAGTAGTGACTTTTTTCTTTTCATTGATAATTGGAAATATTTTTATCAGAAAATTATTTTCAAAACTTTTACAGATTCATTAAACATTATATTTTCGCACTAATGAATTAATTTACGGCACTCGTTATGGTAGAACACGCATTTTCATTTTTAATAATCTCGCATTACGAAGTTTCGAAACAAGGTACAAAACATTTGTAAAGCGTATACAGCATGTGATAAAAACTTTTGCTCATAAAACAAAATGTTAAATAACTTTTTTACTCTAAAAGTTATTCGAAATAACTTTTACATTACGGAAATTATGCTCGAAATTCATTAAAAAAAAAAGAACTACATTAAATTGCATACACATATTTAATATCCCGTCTCTAACGATCAATATACGAAAAACTTTATGAACGCAATATAGGTATACAGACCATGGCGCATATCCATTCTAAGCGCCGGCCATTTCCAGCATCTAAAAACCGAATAATTTCCTTAAATCTTGGTTTACCAAGCGCATCGCTTTGTATTTCCGCACGCGCGTGCATGCACGCCGCGCGCTCGACCCAATTCCACACACACAGCCGCACCAACAATCTAATTCAAAGGGAGCAGCCTAGACCCATAACCGTATCTGTTAAAATGATAATGGTATCGAGAGAGGCAGCAGCGCCGTTAAGCTCGTTCCGCTTCTAATTCAAAAGAACCAAAGCTCGAGAGCTTTTTTCCTCTATCCTGCTATCCTCTCTCTATATTCCCTTGCACAACTGTACGGCGCGCACGCACTACCGGCGGCGCGAGCGAAAACGAAACTTTATATTCCGAGCGGCGGATTCGCGTGCGCGCAATAATTCGATACCTGGCCACGCCGGCGTCATTTGGATGCTAATGAACAGGAGGCGGAGAACTAAAGTGAGTGCAAGAGAAAAATGAAGATAAATTTGGAACGAGGTGGAGAGGCAGATTAGATTGGGTTGGATAATATTTTCTTTGCGCCGTTGTGGAGGTTAATTTTTTTTTTCTCTTTTTATATCTTTCGGTAGGGACGCAATATAAATGAATGGTAACTTTTAACTGATTTTTTTATTCACTTAGGGTCTCGTAAGCAGATTTACGGCACATTAGCAGTTCATTGAAGTTTTGATATGAATCTTTCTATGTTTAGAATACTGTAACATAAGCTTGCGTAAGCAGAACACTTTTTTATATACGCCCTTTGGTATAGGTATTTGATTACATTTGGACGTCGTTTGAATCGTTTGTAATTTTATCCGTCAGAAGTACGTCATTCGTATTTGATCATATTTCTATGTAGAGACAAAAGTCGCTAGACTAATCCACCTACGAATTCACGAGATTTTTCAATTCCAGGAGTAGTCCATTATCGATGAAATACGAGAAAAAATTGCTACTGCGCGCGCGCTCGCCCTCGCTTCATTAAAAAATAAAACATTTTTCCGACTGGAATCGAGAGTTGTGTCAGCCTCTTTCCTTTCGCTTCGTTAAACTTTTTTTTCGAGTTTGTAAAAATCGAATTCATAAAAGCGTTCCCGTGTAGATCTTTGTACTTTTCATTACGATTTCAGGGCGAATTTCCTATGCTCTTTATAATGAAATTTCCGTGTTATTTAGAACCTCTCTTTCTCTCGAAATTTTACATTTTTAATGTCCTCACTTTTTGCGACATTTTGCCACTGACTTAATTGAGTTTTATAAATTATAAAATTCGTCTGAAATCATTAATAATGAGAACGTTTTTACTTTATTTTTTACAATTAAAAATTTCGCGCAATCAAAATTATATATAACACAATTTTTCAATATGAATGTCGATCAATGTTTAATGTATATTAAACAATCCATTAAGAGAAAGAATATCAAGACCAACGGAAAAATAAAATTGAAAAATAAAATTTAAATTGATGAAAATGAATCGATTTTATACAGTACCCTTCATCACTCTAAAAAATTTTAAAAATTTAAAGCGATAATTTCATACGTTCTTTCGATCAGATTTTAATTAAAATTATTCTCTATATATTTACATATTTCAAGTATTCAATTAAAACCCTCACTCTATATTACCATAAAATGACTATTTTTCTGATAAAACATAAAAATTAATATCTCGAAACACTTTCCTCTCGTAAAAAAATACATATACCGAGAATTGAATTCAACAACAACAATCGCTTATCATCCGACGGTACGTCGAGCGCTTACAACGAGGCCAGCTATACAAGCTCGCGCCTCTGTATCGCCACATCCCATCAGCCCACTTACTTCCATCACTTCGCACCCGCATCTCTCGCCAGGTTGCTCGTCGTCGCGCACAATCGACCAAGAAAATCACCGTGAACGCGCCCCGAAGGAATCTTTGATAAGGCCGTCGGCGCAGCTGATTAGTCGCCCCCGGGGTCCGTCATGCTCGCCATATAGCTCGAACAATGAGCAGCGCAGAGGCCCGATAAGGGTGCGAATTTCTCGCGTGATTACACTCGCGGTCCTTATACGTATATAGAGGCCTAATTTATCATCCAGACGCGCGTCGCAAGATGGAGTTTTGTCGGTGAATTTTGAAAGGGCGGAGGAGAAGACGGAATATTTTTTAGGTCGGTTGTGGTAAAGTGACTGTTAGTGAGTATTGGAATGAGTGCTTTAATTGTATTCTGTCAGTTTATATTCTGTTGGTTATTAATTCGATATTGATACTTTTATTAATATCGGATTTCATTCTTTTTATTGCCTTTTATGTATAAACACTCATTTCTTTTTACATTTTAATATATGACATACGATTTTATTACATAGTACATTATTACTACGCTATTGTCCGATTTTAATTGATTATTGGAATATAGAAATATTAAAACTTCTTTCGGCGTATAAATCGAATGAATTAAATCAATCAGTATGTTTTAACGAAACTAGAGCAACAACGTACATACATTTTTTGAGCATTTCAATTTTCTGCCCGTAGCACATAATCGAGTGCGTATTCCATTGAAAATCTACTAAAAGTGTGGAATAAAAAGTTCTCATCGAATGAAATTGCATATTACATCGAGTCTGAAACGAGTTATTCGATATTTATTTTAAATTAGTGCAGGCACCAGCTATTTCAAATACCCGATAATTACTCAATTTTTTGCAGGGTGTCAATTGTTTTACATTGTAAAGTCTCGTTAAATTATAAAAGTGTATATATTTGTAACACGTAAAGTGTCAGGTAAATTTTTTCTAAAAAATAATCGCTGGAAACTTTAAAAAAACATTTAATTAACAATTCTTTGTTCTTTACATGCTACAGAATTCATATTACAAAAACATTCTATAAACTCGTTGCAACCAACCAAACTCTAAATAATAATAATACAACATTTTCATATATATTTAACATTCCAGCTTCAAACCACCCTTCACACTATATACCATAGACGCGAATTCCTCTTCACCACTGCATACGCACAGCAGCTGCACAAACGAACAACTCGACCTGCAAGATCACGCGTTTCGCGTCTAATTTCTGATTCTAATGGAAACTGCACCACCGAGCAGCTTCGTCTGTGACAATTGCCGCCAAAGCCCCAAGTCGCGCGAGAGACGTTGCATCCTTAATTGCGCGTTAATCCTTCTCCTCGTTGCGAAACAATGCCGGGTTTCGGCACAATTTGCCGGATCTGGTGCGCGAGAATTTTTCTTCCACGAGAAGAGAAGCTTTGACGCCGGTATATACGCGTTGATTTATTTAAGAGGAACATGCGAACCCGCGCGTATGTAGGTGTAGATGAGAGGAAGTGAAGTTCGCAGTAGGACGGAAGTGAAGATCTCTCTCTCTCTCTCCCCGAACTTCACGCTGAGCAATCAGAAAGTTGTATGTATGTTTCTCCTTTGAAGTTCCGGGCGAAATTAATAATTTTAATTGCAGCGGTAATCAAGCGGAGTCAGTCGTCGGGGTTTTGAAACTCATTAACTGGTTGCGGGGCGATTTTGCAAATGGAATTTCGGGAAATGGTATATAATGGTGTATTGCGGACAATTTGAACCGCTTGAAGTCAAATTTAACTTCTACTATAGCTTTGCATGTGTTTGATTCTGCTGTTTGCAGACTTCAACAGTACGATATACGCATTTAAAACCAAATGGACAGTATGGCATTTATTATTAATTATTCAAATTTATCGTATACCATATAGTATTTTTAATAAATATTTTTTACACACATTATGTAAAAAATATCTTCTCTCTTTTTTAATCGTAATTACCAAACTATGCATACTTAAAAATCAACCTCTACCAAAGTCATTTTTTGCATCTCCGAATTCTTAAAATACTATAAGTATACACTTTCATCATCGCCACTTCGCCATTCCAAAGAACAATCCTAAAAAACACATGCATCGTCCCGACTTCTTTCTTCTTCCTCCACCTCCTACCCAAGAAAAACAAAAGCGCTCTTCCCCAGCAAAAAAAGCTAAGTGACTCCGGCACCTCCGCTCCTCAAATATTTACCTTCCAAACTCGAGAGCCTGTCAAGAAATCCCATCTCAAACGCAGGCGCTGCACGCACGTCCCGCGCATCTATATTTACCCGCATCCATCGCGCGCAATGCGCGCGCACGCACAATGGACTCTCTCTCTCTCGCCAATTACTCGAGCGCGCGTGCGTCTGAATATGCAGTAGCACCAGCCGTCGGGGAGAATCACGCGCAGCGGCTCGTATTTTACGTATAAGTCACTGTGCGCGAACTCTCTCCTCTCTCTCGCCTTCGATTCCCAAGCATATAGCGGCCGGGATTAGCCTCGACAGCGATGTTGACCCAGAATCGGACGGATAGGAGAGCATGAGCGAGAGAGGAGTTAGGCGCGTTTTTTTTTGCCAGGGATTTTCGGACGGTAGGTATATGCCCTGAGGCGAGGACGACAGGGCTATAGTCCAGATATTTTTTTCGAGGGCGAGGCGCTTCGCATCGCGTGTGTTTCGAATTTTTTGCGAGGGGTTGGCCCCGAGGGGTATAGGGATCGGGCAGAGACGGGTCTTTAATATGTTGTTGTTACTGCTTAGGAGGTATTGTGTTAGGGCCTTAAGAGGATTTTACGGATATGTTTTTGGAATATTTTTGAAATGATAGGGTGGAAAAGTTGTATTGTGGATTGAGAAAATTAAAAGCTTCTTTACTGTATTTATATGAAATAAACTTCCATTTTTTTTCTATTTCTGTCTCTTTTAATATACACTTTGAATTTCCTATGAATAGTGTAGATAATTGTTCATAGCTTTCATATTTTATTTATAATTTTAAATATTTATCCAATAAAAAGGTCGGTTGAAAGTTAAAATTGGTAAAATATAGGCTTTTGCATAAATATGGACCATAAAGTCCACTATTGACGCAGAATATTAACGATTATTAAAATAAACTGGGCTTTACTACAAAATTAAGTACTTCTAATTAAATAAATTTATTATACTAATGAATACAAAAAAAAATAATCATACGCATAACCACAATATAATAAAATGTCGAACGATCAATAGAACATAAAATATATAAAATACTTTACACAGCTTATACCCGCGTGCTAAAATGTTTCTATAGACATTAAATTAATACGGAGATAATTCATTTACGGCGCAGCAGCTTTATTATATTTTCGCTGCGCTCTCGCCACCTTTCTCCCCCCCATAAACTCGCGGCCGTGCATTTATTACTAAACATCCGATAATTTCTCTCGCATTAAATGGAAAAAATGGCTGAAAAATTAACCGCAACGTTAACCCCTTCCAACCCCACCGCGAGAATAACACGCGAAATAAAATCTCGTAAATATCATTCGAATACACTTGTGCCGCGCCGGAGCTAGCTTTACGGCCACGATAAAAGGCCCTTTTACACTCGCTCTCTTGCTCATTTCACACACCGCGACGCCTCAATCATTCTCGCTAATAAAAAAGAGAACCTTCGCAGCGCGCGAAAGGCGACCATCACGCACTCTCCTCTCTCGTAAAAACAATGTTCCGGCGATGCGAGCCCTCGTAAAGAGGACCGCGAGCGGCTGGAATTTAAAGACACGAAAAAAAAGAAGATCGTAGGTACGTACGTTACATATATAACCGGCCGAAAAAGTCCGCGCGCGGAATACCTAACGACCATTCGGCTGTAAATAATTTACGATCCAGCACGCGCGTGTTCGCCTCTTGAATTTCCCGCCGCGATCGCTTATGATCTCTCTCTCCTTAATTTACATGGAAATAAATTCACATCTTTAACAAGCGGCCGAGGCGCTGGTTATAACGAGGTCGCCGCCCGCGCTTTAGACGACTTTTTATCGAAGAAGAGAGATAGAGAGACAGCGATTCGACGATAATAAAGCCTCTGGCGGGCGTCGACCACTACGACTACCACCGCCAGCGGCGGCCTTTTCAAATGGCAATCGATGAAATTGAAAATGAGCGTCGTTAAGGCGCGTGGATGGCTGCAGGAGGGAAAAAAGTCTCGAGGCGGATGATGGGGCTTAAAAAGTTGGGGGGGAGAGGGGGAGAAAAATTGCGAGAGACGCGCGCAGAAGCGGTGAACTAATTATCGTTGTCTGATTGGGAAATCTTATCGGATCTGCGGTTGCACGCGCGTAGCTCTCCTTTCGATTTGTTAAGGCAAATGGAAGATATTTAATTTGCCGGGTAATTTTAATCGCTGATGGATCGAGATTCGCGGTGCCGCAATGAAAATGAGGGTAAGATTTGTGATGCTGATAATTATAATTATTTTGAATTATCAGATATTTTAGAAATAAGTATTCTTAAACAATGTGTACGAGCTGTATTATTTCTTGCTTTTAACATCGTAACCTACAGGATATAATAGTTAAAAATTGTTGAAGTTTCGGAAATACATTTCGCCGGTGCATTACAGTTTTTCCGAGTAAACTTTACTTTCGTTGACTTTTGATATACAAAAGTTTTTCCCTTACATTCTCTTTAAAAAGTTCTCGGTAGATGCAGTCCGACGCAGAAACAACGTATTATATAACGTGCTCCCGATTTACCACTTAATTATATTCAAGAACGTGATTTCACATGCAATATTCCATAGAACAATACCCGAAAAGAATATAAAAAATGGGTATTAATTTTTACATTAATTTTTCGGTTATTCGGGTTAATCTTGTGTTTTATATTAATAAAGTCTGAACAAAAAAGAGATTAAGTACTAAACCTCAATAAAAAGAAGTTGAAGAAGAATCATGTGAGCTGGAACTACATCAATAAAGGCAATAAATCATAAAACCCAGATAGAAACTATTTTCTATTGATATAATTTTCTTCTATTACTTTCGCGAAGAAAATCGAGTCTAGAAGTATTAAACCGAATAACAACAGTAATATACGACGATAGAACTTCCCTAATGTATTCATCCAACAAAGAATAAGTTCTTCCTTATCGCAATAATTCCTGAAGATCTCGATTCCCTCTCCCGCAAAACCCCGGCGACCTTCAGTCTAACCCGTCCACACACTCACCCCACAAAAAAAACTTAACTCGTCACCGTCTCGCAAACAAATTCGACACTCGCACGCTCTCGAAATCACACACACAAGCTTCTTTGCCACGTCAAAGATAAAACTCTCCTCGACAGAAAGCTCTTTCTCGCGCGCAATAATCATTCAGAATTATGACACGGCTGGCCCATTACCATCGCATAAAACGATATTAGAAACAATAACCATTGCCTCACTCTCAATCCCGCGACAATAATACATTCACCGGGCGTCTGGAAGTAGGTAGGGGGGCATTAAATAAACTCTAAGTAGCTTACGCAATTTAATCTCCTTATTTATCGCACCCCTTCTATATACACCCACACAGAGAGAGAGGTACGTTATAGACGTATATATATACACACGCGCGGTGGGTATTTTTTAAACGCGGCGAATTCGCGCGCGTATCGCGCGGCATCGTTTACTGATAAACGGGCCGCGGAAAAGGCGATTTGCCTAAGTCGGCTCTGATTTAGCAAGGCCGATTTATCGAGTACGCCGAGCCTCGGTGTTGCTGATGCTCTATATATACTGTGCTGTGCTTGCTGGCGTGCCGCGGGGAAATATAAAAGAGGGCCGAACGCGCTAGAGAGAGAGAGGAACAAGACGAGCTGGAATAAATTCCGCGCTATATACGGTTGGGCGTGTATATATAGTGGGTATAAGACGCTTATTCATCGTTGATTTCGTGTGATTAACGGTAATTACTTAATCGTCTGCGAGGAAAGGTATCCCACGCTTCTTTTTTTAGTAATCGGAAATTATTATTATAGGTGTAATAAAGAGTCCATTGTATTTTCGATTACGCTATTTTAACTGAAGTGAGAAATTTTTGATCGGTTATGAATTACAATGAGGTGTTTGGCATAATTCACGCGAGAGCCGCAGTGTAGTTCGAAAAGTTATAGAATTTACAGACAATTGCAATTGAATATTATATTCATTAATTGTTATCTTTCGTCATTGTGAACTACTCCGCCGATTGTTATCAGCAGTGTTTAATCTCGTTGGCCGTGTAGTTCATTGTTGACGAAATCGAATAAATTGATGCCAAAGTAACAATAATATAAACGATAGCTGTAATAATCGAGGCAGCGTGTAATTAGAAATAATGAATCAGCGCTTCACAGTGTGATAAACGCGGAGTTCGGCGAGATAACTGCGTCAAAAAGAAGCCATCGTATGCAAATTATCAACAGAGGAACAATATTTTCAGTTAATTACCAAACTATGAATATAACAAGTATTTATAAAATAATAAAATAACCATATACTTACATATACAAAAAAAACCATTTATATAAGTAACTTCATTTTACAATAAGCTAATTAAATTTTTAATAACCAATGGAATAAATTCAGCTCATCATGCCACATAAAAGTTCAAATAATAAATAGAACAGATAAAAATAAAAATAAAAAACAAAAGTCTCCGTAAGCCATCTTTCACAAAGTACTTCTTTTGAAGTCTCAGCAGAAATCTTATGTCCTACTTTCCAGAACACACGTGTATACATACTCCCACACCCACACACACACACATACATGTATTATATAGAGGGAGACTCACCATTGATGAAAACGACGAAGGCGACTATGCTGGACAGCCACGTCGCTGAACCGTGCGCAGTCATTTTTTTCCTATCTGCTGATTATTTCGTGTCGCATAATAGTCCCCTTGACGATGTAATAAAGTGTCCGCCTGGAACAGGAAAGGCAATATTGTTCGTTATTTCATTATATGTCCTGCTTTCATCGAGGGTAGAGCGTGGCGAGCGCCGCTTAATCGAATCTCCCGCACTCGCGGCATTTAAAAGATAATCCGATTAACTTTTTCTTCGCGTTCCGAGCTCTCCTTCTTTCTCGATATATAGAATAAAAAGGGACAAACAATTACATCGTACGTACGTGCGGTATTAAGGCGTAATGTCATACAAAGATTGTTCGTGATACGTATTGTAATAATACGGAAAAAAATTGATTGGTTCGAGTAACCAAAAAGATTTGTTATTCTAACAATCTGAATTCGAAAAAAAATACATATCTAAGAAGATAGTTAATACAACTAAGAGGATATTTAGTTTAACCAACATAATATAGTTATAGAGACGTAAAAGTCGTTGGTGGAACCAATATTTGTTCATTAATAAAACTATCTTCGTGGTTGTGTGTTAGAAACCAACTTTTGATCGGCGAATAAGTGAATAATTCGAATGAATATATTATCATAATATTCATTCGATTCAAGGGATGAACTTTTTTCAATACTTATATATTATCAGTTACTCGTAGGCGCTCCACTGTTTCGAAAATTCCGTATTCCATTGACGACCGCGTGCGCTTTTTATAGCTCAACCAAAAAATTTCGCCATCGCCGAGATAGAGCAACATCCTATTTTATATACGTTTAAATATTCAACCCTTCTTCCCAGCAATTTCCTTACTTAGCAATCCACCACCTCACTCTTTTAAAATACCTCGCTCGACATACATGCATAGCAGCCTTGTACGAAGAATATTAACTGCTGGGCGTAAATCACCGTCGCCGAGAAATCCGAGGAACGACGAAAGCCGAGCGAAAAAAGAGAAGAGCGCGCGCGGCGTCCCCGTTTAGCGGCTCATATAAACAAGATGCGCGCGCCCGACCTAAACAAACACTCGCTCGCGGCGAAAAGCGCCGCGCTTCGATTAATATTCGAGCACGGCGTTGAGCACGCGATATGGTTTAATATAGGCTCCTTCGTCATCAGGTTTCTCGATGAGTATATTAATATAGATGGCATTGATGCTTTTTGGGTTTCAGTGGTTGTGGGTTGGATTTGGTAATATTCACTGTTATATATTCCAGAGTGGTTTTGGAGGCGAAGTAATCTTGTATATTTGTAACCGCCATTGGACGGTTTTGCAATATGTAGAATAAGGTAGGTATAGGTATAGGTAAATCGTGTCTAATTTTAAGAATTATATTTAAAAATATGAATATGAAAGTATCTAGGTGTAGAATTTTTTGACAAAAAGAAATTGAGAACTCGTTAAGTATAGTAAAGATACTAACTTCTCATTGGGAAGTAAACTGTAAAAACATGAGCGTATAGGTATTAGATGTAATATATACATATATTCGCACATAAATTAGACATGGTTAAAATATAAAATATTATAGTAGATAATTCAAGATATTTTCGGAAGATTTATCAAGCGGTTTTTCACATTTTTCAGCATTTGCTTTCCCTCGTTTATTTAAGTTTTCCCTCGGTTTTCCCTCAAATACGTAAAGACAAATCAACTTGCTTTCCCAGAAGCCACTCTTTTTTCACAAAACATCAAATCATGCCTTTTCTAATCAGTGATATTGCTTCCTGTATACATTATATTATCTATCTAGGGTATCTAAGGAAAACCCGCGTTTCATTTTATCCCAAAGTTTCATTTGATCTGGGGTTTTCCTAGATTACTTTACATTGAGCTAAAGCAAAATGAAAATGTATAAATATCACACGTACATATCTTTTAAATGCGACGTTCAGAAGAATCCAGGAGTATTCATATATTTTGGCAGTGATGGTGCATTAAAACAAGTGTGAATTTATCAAATTTTACAATGTTTTTTTTACACATGAAACCGTGAGTTTAGTTACACCACTTCAACTATACTTCTTAAAAAAATTAATATTAAAGCCCTCAAAATTGCACTTTCCCTCGCGCTACATTTTATTTTATTTATCTAGCATATCACGACTCCGTACGGTTTTGAAAAATAAATTTACATGTACCTACATACATACATCCGTCTCGAAAGACTCTCGCACGTATTATACACGTGCAGCTCTTTCTCCCTCTCTCCACTCGTGCGACGTCTCGATCCCCGCGGTGAGAGCAAGCTCCCATTTATTTAAATCACGCGCGACGCGTCAAAACGTCGAGGGAGAGAGGGAGGGGGCTCGTATCTTTCTTTCTCCTGCCGTGCGCGTGTCGCGTTAAAAATGCGCTTCATTAAGCGCGACAGTGAGATTGCGCCGTCTCCTATATACACCTACACAAAGTGCGTGATGCCGCCTCCCCCGCGGCCGCTTTGATATCGATGTGCCTTTTTTGCGCGCGCTGGAAATGGAAATATCATTTTTATTCAACGTTTAATTTTTTTTCTTAAATGTTATGCAGACCGCTCGTAAGTTGAAAAAAAAGAAAACGCGTTACGTAAGCGCGCAGAGGCTGGCGAAAATTTCGCTCGCGTCCGCGCGCGTATAATAAAATGGTAATACCTATATTTTTTGACGCTCTGCCAAGTTTGCGGTGTCTTGGCGTTAACCTCGAGGATTGCGCCGCACGCGCGTTTGGATGGTCTTATATATATACGCGCCACGAGTGATTTACCAAAGGAGGTCTTAATAACTGGCGACTCGACCGAATTAATTCGGAGGTGATAGTAGCGCGCAGCTTTTTTCCCTCTCTCCCGTCCTACCGTGGCGAGTGAATATTTTTTGGCAACTTTTTGGGCTAATAAAAAGGCACTTACGTTTTATGCAGCATAGCTATATCGCGTATGTAATGTTTTATTCAATAATACACGCTTAAGCTTTTAGAATCATAATAAAGCTGTTGAATTCAATGATTTTCGAGTGGCAGTTATTTTCGGGTAACGGGACGTGTTATACTCGAGTTTGCGAATAAGTTTCCATTAATTTTATTCAGAAGTATGTAGATATAGACGTTTTCGACTGGCGATGAACGGTCAACAGTTTCGATAAACCCGAGGTACATATACACGCTGAATTCGCGTTTACTTTTTATTGAGAAAATATAACACAAAGTACTGCGCACATCGATGAAAAGCTTCAACGAAATTATTTTAGCACCGGACATTCAATATAAGTCCTCTGCTCCTAATTATCCTTCCCTCGCAGCGTCCAAACTACCGAAAAATAACGCCCTTTTACAGTCGTCACAGTACAACCGTCAAACGTTATACACTCGCGTGTAATAGTGCACCAAAGCAGCGGTGGCTTTAATGCCCATTAATTGTGTATAAACGCTCGGCGAAATCCCAGAGTGCCCCCGTTCGCCCTTACCCTGAAAATGTATATTTCGCCTCGATAATCCCCGAATTTCATGCAGCAATTGCGGCGACCGAAGTTCGTACTCAATAGAATTACACTCGTTCTCTCGCTGCTTGCTGCTGCGCGCGCGTCCCGCTTCCCCCCTGATGAATTACGCGCTGTGCACTTGAAAATAAATCGCCCTTCCCGCACGTCAAAATTGGAATTTCTAATTCAAGAGGTCAGAGAACCGCACTAGTAATTCGACGATTAAACTAATCCTAAAACGATCGCTGGATAATAGTAGAGTTACCGGATTTTTCTTCTCTGCGGGCGAATTGTCGATGCGTGAATCGTCTGCACGGTTGTGTATCACTGATCGCACTGCTGAGGAGAGTGCTGAGAGACGCGGCTTGTTGCTGGAGTTATGAATTATGTAATAATAACTAATGATGCTGCGCAGCAAAACACCGGGAAATACGCGACGCTCGTGCTTATCAAATGTTTGAATGACTAATTTGTGCGCTGATTTGAAGAAAAAGAGATATTATACTTGCATCGTTATGGAATAAAGAGGTTCTCACAGAAGATGATATGAATATATGTACGCGGAGAATGTAGAGTAAATATAATATACAGAGTTATTTCCCGCTGAATATACTCCAATATTTTTCTACAAATCCAAGCAGATTAGTGGAAAATGTTTATATATTGAATGAAATTATTTTAAATTTACTCCAAACTTCTTTGTAAGAACATAATGGTTTATCAAACTCGATTAGTTCCCAATCTATTTCAAGAGGATTATTTAATTCAGCCGAAGCATAAACCACATTTCGGCCGAAATTCCGGATTTTGATAAAAGCATTCATCGATCAATGTGGTTTGAACTTCCCCGAGGGCTGCAGTGCACTTCGCTTAGAATAACACTCGATACTCTATATACGTATATACATCTATACATCTCGGCCCTACCGAAAATGGCTTTTTTTTCCCACCCACCACAAAATAATAACAGCACTAAACAATCAGAAAAACGTCCGGGCAAACAACGAATCTCCAAGCCCCCATTAATCATAATCATCATCCCCGACGATCCACTCCCCCTAATTCCGCCGTCCAATTTTCCATCGACCACCCCACGCTAACATTCCTTGTGTATATACATATACACCCACAGCAGTGCACCCCAAGTCACCGTCCCCGCGACATCTCGCGCGGGTGCACTCCATCTCTCCTCGCCAAACGCCTTTTTATTACGCTCCAGCTCTTTCTCTCTCTCTCAAGCCACCTTATATCCATATAGCGCAGCACGTCGCTCGCCCCACCGAGTTTCGCCTTTGTGCGCGCTTTGCATTTTTCTCCCTCTCTCTCTCTCACTGTTTTTTTGTCTTGGCGCACGCACAATGGGCTCGCGCGACTCTGTCAAAGTGCTCTCCCAGGTCCTAACCCTCGCGCCGAGAGAGACAGAATCAATGAAGGGGGCGGAGATGTACGCCGCGGCACGAGTCGAGCGGTGATAATGAGCGAGAGATGTTTTTTTCTCGGCGAGGGAGTGAGTGAGCGGGGACGACAGTCCATTAGGATTATTCGCTGCGGCTTTTTACTTTTCTTTTAAGGCTGCTGCTGCCATGCGCCGTCCTGGCACTGCTGGTGTGGGAGCCGACGAGGCTGTCTTTGCTCTTTAGGCTGATGTTTGTTTTAGGATGACAAGTGCGCGAGAGGGGAGGAGAGATATTCTTTTTGCTGCGGCGTGTGCCTAGGATGGGAGTTGAGTGAGTGTGGCTTTATATAGCGTGTAATTTTTATGGATGTATACGATATGTCATGGCTTTTATGATGGGATACGTTTGTCAATATTTTAATGCCGAAGGCTTCGATGTTATGTCTGAATGTGCGCGATCGCGAGTAATGTTTTCTTTCGCTTACATGCGCATTTATCGCTGCCGGTTTTATATTTATATTGAAATGTTTGGTTATGCAGTGTGTTTTTGTAGGAAAATAATAGAAATTTCATATATGATTTAGCTGAATAGACAAAAGACAGTTTGTGTTCGAAACATTTAAATGTTTATTTCAATTTAATTTTTAAACAATTTTTTGTAATATTTGCGTATAAATATTTAAAATACTTTTACCTATATTTATGCATTTTCACAAATAGTTTCATTTATATAAACGATAAAATATAGCGATCTAATCACGAGTCCTTATACCTCAGGGGTCTATTCGATTTCAAAAACTGCGTCACTTTAATCGAGTTCATGAATTTTGTCGAAAAAATCGTCCATAAATTTCCACTTCTCAAAAAAAAAGATAACCTATTCTCCATTGACCCTTCGCTGTCTACTCCCGCCCCCCTAAAAATTACCTCATCGAGAAAATTGAAAACTCTCAAAACTCGGGCAGCAAAAAAGGGGTCTGACACCGATAAAACAAAAACACCGAGAGCGATTCACCACCACCTCCGCCATTGTATCCTCCGTCCTTCTCTCTCTCATCCTACGCTATCACAACTTGGAAACTTTCGCTTCATCTTTGAAACCTCGCGCGGGCGCCGATAAATCAAACTCACCTTTTCCTCTCCTTTCGTTACATGAAAAAAGAAGTGGATCTTATACTTACACCCAGCCGAAAAAAAAACTTATCCTCACGCACACAGAAACCTATATACGCGTTAGACTTCGTATAATATAAGCATCACGACGTCGCGCCTAAGTATACACGCGCGAAATACCAAAGCGCGCACTTCAAACGCGACGACCCACCTCTCCTTCGCCATTACCCCGCGAGACCTTTAAGGTAAGGAGAGAGAAAAAAAGTGGCTTCGCTCTTTAATAAAGGGCCGTACTCTCTTTCTCTCTCTCTCTTTCGCTCGCCTCTAGTTTAGCGGGGAATAAAAAATGTAAAGGGAAAACAGAGGGGGGGACAAAGGAAAGGAGAACGCGGAGGCAATCTACCGTTTCGCTCGAGCCATCGACTCTCTCACTACTCTTGGCGTATATGCGCGCGAGAATAATACGGCCGCCGAGTTAAGAGGGAGAGAAAAGTGAGAATGGAAAGGAGGGGGAGAAAAGTCGCGCGAGCGCGTGGAGACGTAATGGTACACTCTTGCGCGCGTACGTGCGCTTTAAAAGTGTAAGACGAGCGCCGCGCGTATATGAATTGATGCGTTATTCTTGAGGGGAGCGAGAGAGAAGCAGACGTGGAGGAGAGGTCGAGTTAGCGCGCGTAAAGAGAGAGAAGGAGAAAGAAAGTCGAATTGGATTTCACGCGAGTATCGTCGTCGTCGCCTTCTTCGAGGTGTCGTGTGAATATACAAGGAGGTTTTTAATTTTATTTGGCCGCGTTTTTTCTTTTACTTGTCGAGTTTATGGGGCGTATTATTGACGTTTAGTTGGGTGACGCTTGTCTCTGTCAGGTGGAAAATATGAATGTGAAAGGAATATATTACTGATGTTCGAATTTGTGAAAAGATCCAATTTGACTGTTTATTCAAAGTATATTTGCCTCGTTAAGGTCTGAATGGTATATAAATGTACTATATCAATAGAGAAGAAAAGGTAGAAGGATTATATTTGTCGTTACTATATATATTGGAAAAATACAACAAAAATAAAAGTTGAAGTTGTTTTTTTATACTAGGAAACTTTGTTCTATATCGTTGCAGAAAATATTTCTCTCGCTTCTTTTTACACTATTTTTTATTTCACACGATCTTTTATATTCGCAGAAGAATGCTTCAACCAAGAAGTACGTAAAAAGGAAAAAATTATAGAAACATTTTCTCTTTTATAATATTCCACACCTCTCCATTTCACTTTTTCATTACACGAAAGAAAGATACTCCGCGAGTTCACTGGCACTTTAGGAAATTTCAGCGTTGAATAACCCGTCCATTATAATATTTATGATTTCTCGCACTAAAAAAGCCATCACGGCTAAGAAGTGCAAAGAGGTATATTTCGGGCTGCTGCTGCTGCTTCTATACGCGTCTTCGGGTAGATGGAAAGTGGTAATATTCGAAATTAGGCTTTAAAAATAAGATATCGGAAGCAAACGACGGAATTTAACTATAATAATTTGTGAACTGTATAGATCATCTGAATATTCATATTATGGAAATACATAATATAGAAATGTAATTAATATTATGAAACTAGGTCAGAAAGCAGAATTTACCCGAAGATTAAATATTACGGAATAGATAATATAATAGTTAATAAGTAAAACAATGTATAATAAATGTCGTAAGGTTCTGAAAAAATAAACGTTTCAAATTTTCTAAGTAAATCGTTTTTATCTTTATACTTTCTTCCAAGTTTTTCAATCTGCGCAACGACCTACTTTTTTACGCTTTTTTATTACACCCGATGTAGCATTCATGGATATTTACACTTTTTTATGTACATTTCATTTACTCTAAAAGCATATTTGAAAAATTCGATTTTATAAAAAGTTTTGTTGTCAAACTTCCTCTTTCATATTCCAAATATTAAAAAATGTTCATTTATAATTGTAAAATAGAAATAATTCTTAAATTATTGCGTCTAAACTCAAACGGAATCGTTTGAGTTACTTATAATATTATTTTATTCGAACAAGGCATACAAAAATAATAAAAAATATCTTACAGTAACAATATAGAAAATTGCGATAAGTGAGCATTTTTATTATCAATTGTTATTTAAAAAACTGTGAATTATACAACGTTGAAATGAAAACTGTAACTATTTCTCAAATGAACCTTTCCTTCGGTATATCATTTATCTTAATCTAAATGTTCATTTATTAATAGGCTCTAACGACGTTACTATACGGCTATTGTATGAGAGCAAGGATAGATTAAACTCAAAGAATGACAAGGTCAGGCGATAATTTCACCCTCGTAAATAAAACAATTTTGATTAATTACCTTTTCCAAAAGTTAAAATGAGAAAATCAACAACAATATCCAAAAGAAGAGTACACTTATTGTATATCTATAATTTTATCTGAAAACATGGTCATTAATATAACCTTACAACTCATTAAAATTTAATCCACAAAGGAAATTTTGTATTCATGTTATATGCATTTAGTAAAATACGACGATTAATGGAATAAAGATCGGGGTCATCATTAATTTCCAAATTCCCCTTAAATTCGAATTGTTTTTACGTTGCACTAAAATTTATCATCGTCTTCAAGTATTCATGAGTCGAAAAGATATAATGGACGCATTAAATAGTAATGAAAAAATTTAAACTGCAAAATAATAACGGAAACCCCAGGCATGTTGACAAGTGCGTAATTTTACATAATAGCTTTGAACTTTCCATGAACCATAGAATATTTCCAATATAAAAAAGTCTATTCCCAGCGCTCATCTCATTCCCCATGACCCAGCAGCACAGCCTTCAAAAACATTCGCCATAAAATTTCTCACTCCGACATCTCAGCTCATGTCGCATTTGCATCGCTTCACCCGGAGTGTAAGAAAAATGCTCGCTCTCGAAGGGGTCAAGGGTCGACGACGTCTCCGCTCGCGCTGTTGCTGACCGTAGTGTATGCGCTATACCCTACATATACCTTCTCTCTCTCTCACTCGGTGAGAATCGGGGATGCAAAAATGTGCACGCGCGCGTGTCGCACGCATCGCCGCGTCGGGCCGTGTCTGCCCTCGCTCTGTATATTTTTCGTGCGCGCGAATTCCTTTTTTGCCGGACGGTTTTTCTTCCGATTGGTTCGATTCTTCGGGTCAGCGAGCCCAGCGCGCCGTCGTTACAGCGTGTGCAGGTGGGTGTGAAGGGAGACAGGGAAAAGAGAGAGAGGGAGGGAGGCAGGCTTGAAATGCGATTTGTAAGAGGGCTGGGAGAAGAGGAGTTTGCATAAAATATCAGAAGGAAAGTGGAGAGAAGGTGGGGTTGACGTTTTGCGCGAGACGGTGAAGTGCTTTTCCATAGTGTTTTTATAGAAAGATTATTACAGAGTTTGAAGAGGTATTGATGGGATGTCAGCTTTCTTCTTTTATAATCACGAATTTGATGAAAATGTACAAGTAATGTAGCAAGTATAATAATTTTCATCTTTTAATTGAGAAGAGAATAATGTATTAAATTTATTTTAAATAATTCGAGAGTATATCATTACGAATTGAAAACATCTGTATAATTAATTTAAAAAGTTCGCTTTTATATTTTTGTAGATGTCAATTTTTAATGTAATTTATACTTCAATATTTTAACGCAAAATTAAGCAAAGTGTGTTCAAATTATAATGTTAAATATTTGCACTAAGAAAAAAATTGAATAAAATTGCAGAGAAGTCAGTTTAAATTTTCTTCTTTATATAGATAATCTCATTATACAGTCTGATAATTTTTGGAAAACTGTGATGGTTTTACTGAACTGTTTTCACAGATGAAAATCATCAACATTTGGTAAGTATCTATAACAGCGGTTTATGCGTTAAAAACATCACATCAGCCTCTCGCAACCATAAAACATTCATTTTCAACCACCACATCATTACACAGAACATCAATTATTAATAAACTCATAACACTAACACACTTTTTGCACTTCGTACACGTCACCTCGGCAACCACCGATCAAATTTCTAGCTCAAAGAGCCTCTCTCTGCATTTAATATCAACACCGAGCTTTTTACCCGAGTTTTTACCCCGCGCTAAAAAAAGTAATTCTCCACCCCCATCGAATCACCTATGAAATCACCTTTTCATCCACCTCCAATGAACAAAACGAACAAAAAAAACCTCCCGTGCTTCTGCATTCGACAAAAGAAAACGAGAAAGTCATCTACTTTTCCCTCTCCTCCCCCGTCGCTCAAAGCGCATTTCCATAACGCTTCATTATCCGTTATCAGCGCGCACAATCGCTCGCGAGCGCAATCCAATCTCTCTCCGCGCCTCTTCTAAAAAAGAATCGACCCACTTCGAACAAAGCCGAAAAAACAGCATCGGAGTTAAAAAGAAGACAGCCTCACTGTGTGCGTACGTATGTATGTGTCATCTACAACACTATACACCACGATCATTCGCGCGCTCGCTTCATTAAAGCATCTCTGTATAAACACGCCCGCGCGCAAATATCGGAGAGAACGAACGCGCGCGAAAAAAGCGACAGCCGCGCGCAGAGAGGAGGCCAAATCCGCGGACACGCGCATCAGAGAGGGACGAGAGCCGAGCTTTTCAATACTCGTCGCCCAGTTACACGTACGTCGGACGAGGGTAAAAAGAAAAGCCCCATAGGCTCTGTCCCTCTCTATGTGCGCTCTCGGATTCTTTGGCAGCGAGCCCGTTTTGCGCGCAAATTCCAAAGAATATCCCGCGCACCGTTATACATCATTTCCACTGCTCGTGTACCTTTGTCTATCTCTATATCTCTCTCTCATTCCCCGCTTTTTTCGCCGAAAACAAGGGACAGAGAGAGAGAGAGGGAGAAAGAGATTGGGATATATAGAGGACGAATCGACGTTTACATCGTCACGCCGGGGCGAGCGCGCGACACGCGATGACAATCGAACACAATAGCCCGGATAGCTTGCGCTCGGCGGCGTTTTCCTGAGCCAGCGTTTTTAAACAAAGTCCCGGTCTGCCCGCGCGCGCGTGGTTGTCTCGTCCTTTCTTTTTACGAGCCGACCGGTGGATATATATCTATACGCGCAGGGCTGGTCATTATACGCGGGCGTTTCTTCGGCTTTTATTGCGATGATTGACAATCGCGTGTCGCTAAAGTGCAAGCTTTTAAGGAGGCGGAAACGTATATGCGGTGGTTCGAGGAGCGATAAAACGGTTTGCGCGCGCGCGACGATGCAGAGCATCGATTGTTGTATACCACTATATGCGGCGTCCCTGCAATATCTTTATCGAGTCTTTCAAGAGTTTAAAATATGGACGTTGGTGATTGAACAAGTGAGAAAGGTATAAAGATGTGGTGGGGTTCTTGGGGTATATAGGGTTGTCGGGGGAGACTCATTCGAGTTTAATGTTGGCTAATAAGTTAGGAATGATTGGGGGGAATAAATAGAATTAATAAGATTTATTTAAATAAATCGAATCATTCGGAAATAACGGTTGACGTGATTTCGTTGATTATTTAATGTTTGAATTTATGGCATTAATAGAAATCTATACTGAATTATTGATACTCTCTAATGATTATGTATCGATAAAACGTTGAAATATTTAATGCAAGCCTCGAAGATTCGCGCTATAATACCATACTGACTAACATTTTAAAATAAAATTTCATCATAAATTTGTAAAGTATTCGAGATTAATGTTGGCTAATAAGGTACGGATGATTGGGAATAAATATAATCAGATAAAATAGGATTTCTAATGGAATTTATTGAAATAAATCGAATCATTCGGAAATACCGTTTTATATGATTTCGTTGATTATTTAACGTTTGAATTTATTGCATTAATGGGAATCTAATCTGAATTATTTTACACTCTCTAATGATTATATCGATAAAACGTTGAAATATTAAATGCAAGCCACAGAAATTCGGGCTAATACTATTGACTCACGTTTTAAAATAAATTTTGATCATGAATCTGTAAAGTATTATATTACGCGTTCGGTATGCGCTAATATATTGAATAAAGCTTCTACTTTTATACTTTTAAAACCGCCACTGTGAAATATATTCCGCAGAGAGGATAAAAAAAATTAAAATTTTTACTCCACAGAAGCGAATCTCGTATGCATGCAAATACAATTTTAAAAATGACATTCCGAAAAACCGGGGGCACGTTCCCGTTAAAAACAAAAAAAAAGTCACCGAAACTCATCTCTCGCTTCCGCCTCGGGACTGCGCCATAGACTCTGCAAAAACCTATCTCCCTCTTCAGAAAAAAGCTGATGCTTTCCGCTCGCATTAATAATAACCGTTATCAAAATCGAAAAGTGCCATACACATATACGTAAAACACGCGACAGCGCCGATCTAATCTCAGCCTCCGGCATCAGCCTTACAGGAGAAAAGTTTCCAAGCGGCAACCCCCTGCAGGCCTATACACACTGCGATACACTCACTTTCCTCCCTCCACGCCTTTAAATCTCGAGTGCCGAGGACGGAAAAGTCGGAAAAACAAAATTCCGGGACTTAATCAAGCTCGTCTAATCTGAAAGTATAGAGGCATGAGAAAAAGAGAGAGAGAGAGAGGGAGAGTGAGCGTTATGGTTCCCCGCAGGCCTATCGAGTATTCCCAATGGTCTTTGGTTTTTCCAACACGAGGACGACCCCTTCTTATGCTTTCACCCTCGCTTATGTACATACACATACACACACGTGCGAGAGCTGACGGGAAAACGAATTTTCACGTTTACAATGTAAGATGCGCGAGAGAGAGAGAGCGGCTCCGGAAATTTATGGCAAACAATTTGCCTAAATCTTTACGCTCATTTGTAGGCGCATGAATATTTTGAAAATACGTTTACGCCGCTGTCGGAATACCATGCCGCGCTCTATATGGCTTTGTGGCCATTTGTTATGGGGAATTTTAATGGGATGTTGTATGTTTTTTTTTCATGCTGGTGGTGGTTTGTTTTTTTCTGCATTCGCAGGTTGGGGAAAGCAATTTGTATCGATATTGAACGGATATAAATCATGTAGATTTTATGAGTGTTACAGGAAATGAGTGAAAATTTTGCGATGAAATTATATTCTTTTGCAGTAATTGCATCGAGTGATCTCGATATATTCTCGTTTTTGAACTAATGGTTCTTTATTGAATTCGTGAATTATTTGAAATCTTTCTATATAGCACAGACAAATACATTTTGCGTTACACGAGCTCTCCAGTTCAATTAAATTTTATTCAATTGCGCCACGGCGTATGTTAAATTTTTTATTCGATAATCCAATGATTGGCCGATATTCATTTTGTATTCTGAAATACTCGATCGCCATTTTCATTAGATAAAATTAACTGCAATATTTTTCACAGAATCCATACACCATTTATGCCAGATTTCGCGACTTCGTAAACGAAATAATAAACCTTGTAAAGGAAGTTATAATAAGCTTTAATGCAAAATTGACGCTAATTTAATCGTCTAGTTGGAAACACCTACCGACAACATCGAGCCACTCAAGAAGAGCCTCGCCTTATCTCGCTTCAACGCGCATAGACTAAAACCGTCGCACCACCATTAAAAAGCTCATTAGCCGCGTCGCACACTTTTTTCGTTACTCCCCTTTGATTTTTATAACTCACATCGCTTCGGCGTGTATGTCAATAAATTGTGCACGTGCGCGCATCAGCGCTTAATTACGCGCTCCGGTGAAAAAAAAAAGATTCAGCCGCAGCCAGGATAGTAGACAAAAAAGCCGGTATATTAACGACGAGCTTCGCCTCGTTAGATCAATTTATGGAGATTCCGTCGTCGCGCGGCGGTGCAAAAGTTCGGACGTTGTATAATTGGTGCAGGATCGACTTTCGAACGGCTGTAGCTGCGGTCTATAACGGTCATTATCGTAATGTCAAAAACAGGGACGACAATGGCGAAGGGAGAGAAAAAGAACGTACGATCGGTTGATTGCGACCGGGAGGAAAAAAAACGTTCATCGGTTAATTAAGCGCTAACGCGAGTAAAATCGCAAAGATTCTTTCTGTTATTTTTTCATGTCGATGCCAATCAGATTCGAGTAATGGGATTAGCTTTATTAGCGTCTTTAATGCAGAACAAATCGCTCCGGTTGACATGAATTTTTTTTTTGTTTAATAGCAGATTATTACACCTGGTACCTTTTTTGGTAGCTCTATTTATGAACATGATTATAGTTCATTCGTAAAGTTGCATGCATCGCAAACATGAAATATATACATCACACACGGTAATACGGTACCAGTAAAATATCCCATTTCGAAATTACTCTTCTATGAATATTTAACGACCGTCAAACTGCTGCTCACTTTACAAAAAAAAGGCGATCACGATATGCCCTTTATATAGGCAGCAAATCGCATTAGCGCGCGAGCGCAAAACGGCTGAGCACGGGGAAATACAAAAAAAAATGGTCCACATAGGCTACTCTTACGCAATTACGTTTGTAAACCAGTCGCCTTTGTGCGAAGTCAAATAACCATGCTCTACCCCTACCCGAACCCTAGACAAATTTTGACTGAATAGTGACTTTGTTATGTCAACGTGAAAAAGAGCGAGAGAAAGAGGCCACCTTGGCGGAACAAAAGCGACAACAAGTGGAAGGGGGGACGCGCAGAGGCGGTTGTTGCCGTGCGCTGCAGTTTTTTTCACCAGAGACTTTTCACCGAATAATATCAAAATGGAAATAGGAGCGTTTGTCAAAGATTTATTGTCCGAATGATGAATTTTTCGATCGCCTTCGTAATATGAAATGTTTTGCAGTCTAATGGAATGTTATAATTAAGATAGTGAATTCGTTTTGTAATATATACATAAATTTATATTATTTGCGTATTTTGTTAAATTAACTTTAGTCGTTCACATTGATCGCCAGTATTAATTTGCAATATTTATTATCCTTTGTTAAGAACGAAATGTAATAAACGTCAACGACATAAATTAAGAGAATATTATAATACATCGATTTATCACATGATAATCTTTTAGATGTTTACAACGGATAAACATGATCAAACGAGCATCTGAAGGTAGCCTGTCCAAATAGACTCGAACTTTTTACATTAATTGCGCGCCTCGTTATCTCGCCCAAAGGTTACAAAATTCGATTTTCAAACAGTCGATTTATACGCGATCTCCATAAACGCACACGGCTCGATAATCTTAATAGCGATGTAGGTCAATTAGGTTGGTTTAATCCGCACCAAAAGCATTCGCTGCCGGGCGCGCGTGAGTGAGAGCGATATATATACGGAGGAAGGGGCGGGCGAACTGCGTTTTCGTTCCGTATCGCTCGGGTGCGTCACTCTGTGCCCGCGAGTGTGTAAATAAAAGCGAGAAGTATATATATATATTTACCCGAGAAAATGAAAATGAAAAGTTGTCCAAACATCCTTTCGCTTTACGATATTGCAGTTATAAATACGGCAGATGTGTATCTGTGTATCTATATAGAGCGGGGTTTTGTTTGCACGGGCATTACGTGCAGCCTTTTTTTCACCCTCTTATCTGGAAAAATATCGGTTGCCAGTCGAGGCGCGGAGATCATCTCTTAATTATTCATATACTTTCGGAGTGAGAGATAGGGATAGCTTGCTGCGCAAAATTGATCGATTACGAAGATTAAAACCGCAATTATCCATTGGTTCGCTGGCCCGATTGCCTTTGGCTTCGTTTCAATAAGTTATTCACTCATCCTCGTGACCCTTGCACCCGGTCATTAAAGAGAGAGAGAGCGCGAAGAAAGAAATGTTCATGTTATCTTCAAAGACTTTTTTTTATTTTCACTGATAAGGCCTAAGTCAACTGCCATTAGGTTTTAATAACTATAATGAAAAAATGATTGTTTTTTTTTGCGAAATTGTGGATCGTTCCTTATATAAGCGATTTTTTCATATTTATGTGGATTTTTAGGTAAAACGTAAAGCTACGCGTATAGAAGCTATTTTTTTAGAACAGAAATTTCTACTACAACAAAACGCACACTTGTAACCATTAAAAAAAAAAAAAAATGAAAAACTACAATACAGGTGCGTTTAAAATTTTTATCGCGATACTCAAAGAACCAAGAGGGAAAACTTTTTCCGAAATTGAAATTGCGAAATTGAAAAAAAGTCAATTCTACCCCGAGTACCGTTATAACGAATTTTCAACTTCACTTTGACGTTGATTGCTCGATTTCCTAAGCGCGGATGACGCGTCCACGTCAAAATTGAGAGGGAGAGAGTATCGAAAAAATAACCGGATCCCAGCCAATCTTGAGCTTCCAAACCCACGTCCCGACGCCTCTGCAACGTTCAAACTTACAGCGAGCAAAAAAAGAAGAAAAATTTTCTCTTCCCTTTTCTCAAAAAAGAGAAACGTACATCTATAGATTTCGCAAACTCCGCGCCAACTCCAGCTCTCTACGAAAAAAAAAAGAAAAACAGCGCGCTTTCAAAAACCGTCGCTGGCAAGGTAAACTTTGAAAAATCACGTCTCAGCGGTTCCGCTTTCCTCTCCTATTTCCCGCGCTATCATACTCAAAGCTGTCTTTCTCCCTTATACATCAAAAAAATCGAGCGCTTCTCGTCGTCGAAAGAAAAGCTCACACACTCTCTCTCACAAGAAAAAATCAGCTCCCTGCGACTATATAATATATATCTCTCACCTCGTGCGCGCGCTGTCCGTCGGCTACTCTCCGCGCGCTACACTGCAGGCTGCTACTCCGCTGTCCGCCGCGCACATCGGGGTCACACGCACACTCTTTTACTTCTTCTCCTCTTCTCTCTCTCTCTCTTATATATCACCACTTTAAACTCTCACTATATATTTATCTCTCTCACTCCCTATACAGAGAGAGAGATAGACACACACCTCGTCGTCGTTGGCTAGGTCCTCAGGGCCCAGTAGGGCCGCATCGCCGCATCGCCGTGGTATTAGGCGGCCGCTGCTGCGAGCTCGTGGCTACCGCGACAACAACACGAGGGCGGCTAATCGCGCTCATAGCCTCACTCTCTCTCATTTGCATCTATGCGACATTTTGTCCGGATCTGTTGACCGATCGCCTGGACCTTTATCTCAAATCCTCGGTAATCAGGGACGACAGGGTAGGAGCACTGGTCCGAGCATCGCACGATCGCCGCAAAAAACTAACAACAATAATCACAGCACACTCTCCTCTAAGTTGAAACCTCTGTCACTGTCACTCTCACACACAGAGCTAAAAATCACAGCTGCGCAGTGCCATCATCGTCAGCAGCAGCAGCTCCCACGAGAGCAGCCACATGGGTCCAGCACACAGCACCTCCACCTCCTCTGCGGCACTACAGAACCAGCGCAGCTCCTCGCGCGAGCGCTCAACAGAACTCTCGGTTGCCACCCTCTCACATCTCTCTCGCACTCGTTTTCACCCCCCCTGATGCAGGATTTCCTTCCTTCCCTCTCTAACACGCGATACGACGCGATGTCACCGTGTCATCGTCCGCTCGTCCGTCGTTCGCCACTATATATGCCTCTCCGCGCGTACGTATACACACTGCTGCACGCGGCCGAAACGTGGGCCGCTCTCTAGAGAGATGTATATATATGTATAGGTATGTATATAACAGAGGGGGTAACTCGCGGGTGCGCGCGGGCGCAGCGAGTGATACGACGAACCGAGCGGGCCGCGGTGCACTGGCGGACTGACGACCTGAGAGCCGGCCGCAGCGCTGCCGGTGCCGAGGGCGGACGGCCGGGGAACCAGCGAGGCAGAGGAGGGAGGCACCGCGCACGCTCGGGATATATGGAGCGCACGAGGGGTGGCTCCGCTAGCGGCTGGCTCTCACTTGGGGGGTGCGGAGCTGGAGATGGCTCTCTGTGTGTATGTGTGCGCGTCTTTTTTGCGCGACTTGTTATCTCGCGCGCGCGCGTGGAGAGGTGAACGTTGGGAGAGAGGGAAAGTGCAGGGGTGGAGTGTAGTAGTGCAGGTGAGGTTTGGAATGCGAAGAATGATGTGTATATATAGTGTTTGGCAGATGGTACAGAGTGAAGGGAGATTGGGGTGATAAGGGCGGGATGTTAGTTTCGGTGGGGGACGAGGTTTTTTTATGGTTTGGGATGGGTGGAATCGAAATGTATGTATAAATTATAATGATATATGGCTTTGGTAAATAACCGTGGGATGTGAAATATACGCAATAATTTAGAATGTGATTTTCAAAATAATTAATATGTTTTGATGTTTGCTTTGAGTTTAGAGGCGATCAAAGATAATTGTGGCGCACAGTTTATGTGTATATATTATATGTTTGATCCGCTCATACAGAATTCTGATGTGCAAATAGTGCATAGGCGCTCATATATGAATGTAGGTACAAAACATTTGCAAATAAAATAACGTTGAAGGAAAATATTTTATATAACCTTGTTTACATTGTTATGGTCAATATATAGCATATTCTAGTTTTAGTATTTTTTATGATAATATACTCTCCACCCTGAGTATAAGGTAGGTACATTGACAGTGTCGATTTCAAGGCAAATTAATCTTATTAATCAGACAACTCGATCGCACATATACGTATAGTGGCCGAGACATAAAAAAGCTTTTTCGTAACGATGAAACGTTCCAGATAGCATCTCTTACAATGCTATTTTAGAGCCCCGATGCCGGACGCTTTGACAAAATAAATTATTTTGTTGTCATTAATTACCAAAAAGTGTATACGATTAGAGAAAAAAAAATGAATCTTTGATACTGCCAGTCATTGTCAAAGATATCTAAATAACTCCAATTTTTCAAATATATAATACAAATGATCTTATAGGTAGCGGTTCGTTTGTATATTTCGGTATATTCATCATTTTAAATTTCGTCAAAGAATACACCTATATAAAAATTAATGCTACTATTTTTCACACAAATCTCTAGCCATACATCTTTATCATTAATCGCCATGTATATATATCTGTTCACTTCCACGTCGATTAAACGGCAACTTCCCCAAAAAAACCCCTACGAACTACTATAACACGGATTAACGTCATTATCCTATTGACTACCTCCGCAGCAATCCCACCAGTCATCCACGTAAACAAACCCCGGAGAACAATCGAATCGACCTTCCTCCTGACTTATTAACCCCACCCTCACCCCGAAAAAAGAAAGAAAGAGGCCCTTCAACTCCTCGTCGCGACCAACTATCAGGCCACTTAATCCCTCGCGAGCGTCGCAATTAAAACCGCCTCCGATAAAATGGCCCATCACGATATCCTATATATATACGATATGCATACACACGTGTGTGCGGGTGATGCGGGGAAGAGAAGAAAATCGCTTTCGGCACGCGCGTGCACGCGCGATAATTCATTTACAGGGTGCGCGACGCGACGCGGCGCACACTGCATGCACGTAAACAGCCCGGCGACACGCGAGTGAACGGAGTGTATATACGTACGCCGTTGCCGCGCTATTGTCGACCGTGTGTGTATGTATATGCGCGTGCGGATGCGGAAGGCTATATGTGTGTGTGTGGGTGGCGAGTGCGCGAGCGGTAACTCGATAAATGTGAGAGGGGCTCGGAATTGTTGCTGGTGATGGTGGTGCCGTATACTGGTGTGCAAGTGCGACAGGGAGAAAGAGTGAAAGGGAGAGTTTGGTTAATCTTACACCTCCAAAAATAGGCATGTTTGCGATGGTAAGAGTATGTATGCTATAGTATATACATAGGGTTTTAGGGATGAATGAAGGGGGGTCTCGTTTAATATGGCGTATATATATAGTTTATCTTGAGAAGAAATATGTTTGAGGATTACGTAATTTACCGGAAGTTTTAAATGCTCGTTTAGCTTTTACCGTGAGAAAACGTTGTTTTTTGCTTTTTACCTTTTTTTAGGTGTTCTGCAAGTTTTTATATTGGTTTTAGAAAAAAAGGTTTGCCATATCATTCCGATTAATATCATTTGAAAAAAAATCTATCAGCAATGATTAATCAACCTTTCATTTTAACCGATTGGCTGACTTCAATTACACTTTTATTCAGCTGGAAAAATTGAAGAGTAATGTCAGGCAATATATGTAGAACCCGAGGGATACGCCGAAATAATCGTTAAAGAGCAGAAAATAAACATTTAATTGACCCATCAAATCGATTACTTTGCTGCGTAAACAAGTAGAACATGATAAAAGTGAGGTTAATTAAAGCTCTAATAAATAGAGCAAATAATTGGGAACCTGTTAAATTTGAACTAAAAATAATTGACGTTCCATAAAAGCTATATGACCTATCTTTACATTTAGAAAAGTAAACATTTATTTATTTATTTCATTATTATGTGTATTCAGGGATCCTTTATAATAAAATAAGTAGGACAGAAAATTATAGTTTTGCGATAATCAGTTTTGCTATAAATATAAAATTATGAAATAATTAATCGTATTCAATCTACGTAATAATTGTTATAAATTATAAATAATAATTTTATAGAAATTAAACTAACCTAAATTAGATATTTCAGCATCTAGAAATAGTACTTAATGATACATATGGACGAAACCAACATTATCTTACCCAAAATTACAATACCTCATTAATAACCCCATCATTACCGAAATCACTTGTGAACATATATCCCTCACAACCCCTCTTTCTCCAACCTACCCTCTTACATCTCCCGAAAAACCCCAAGTCACCGGCCCCCCCTTAAAATGTATACGCGAGAAGAAAGGCGAAACCGCATTAACCCTTACGTAACACGAGCACCCGTCGCGACATCGTTATCGTCCTATCCCCCCTGCCTTACCCGGACCCTTCGACAGTATACAACCAACCCCGATACCATCCGTCCAGCCTACGTCGAGAACACTTCCGCGCGTTAATTGAGCCGAAAAAAACAACAACACCACCAACAACAACGTACGGTAGGGTGCTGGACGTTGAAAAAAAAAATCAATTGGCTCGCATGTCAAGTGCACCGTTTGCATGTAAATGATCGGCCGTTTGAATTTTTCGTCCGCGGCGTGTATAGTCCGACGCGATAAGCCGAAAAAGCACGCGCGCATGAATTTTCAATATTTACCGTGTCGCTGGCCTCTCCTCCCCTAGGGAGTGCTATAGCGTATGCGTATATACAGAAGCGAGCGAGTGACCGATGGGTCGACTCGAAAAATGACGTTGCTAGTTTTCTTTAATGGCTCTGGGTGCGCGCGAGGGATTTGATAAATATTCGACGGGTTTCGGAGTGCGCGCGTCTGCGAGCGTGACTGATTCTACGGGTGGAGGGTGGGTGGTGTAAGCGTCTAGGGAGTGTTTCAGGGAAACGAAGAGACGATGCGGGTGATTACTCTATTAAGCGGTTTTACGGGCGTTTATTAGGTTATGGCTGGCTATTTGATTTCATTAATTTGGGGTAGGAGGAGTCGAAGCTGTGTGTATTCGTTTGTACATGGAAAGTTGAAATTCTGCGTATTTATACGGAAATAGAGCGATTCGCTTGTTAATTAATTTTCTTCTGCGTACTGTATAATTGCTATTTTCTGTAAGTTCCCGTTAATGAATAGGGCTTCCGAGAAAATGGTAATATCGACAGGGAACAGCGTTATCAGAAACTTGCTTAGATAGTTAGATTCTACTTTCTGGGAATTCTCAATCAGCCCGAGCGCATTGTGTATACTATTTTGACGCTATTGATGTACGAGGGGAGTGCGACCTTTGCTGCGATGCCGGACTCTACTCGTACATAAGTATAGAATCTTCTGAAAGATCGTCAACTTTTACGTACTTATGAACGTCAATCGTACTATACAAATCTCTACTAGAATTTTATTATATTAAAAACAGACTTTTCACTTTCTTTTAGGAATGAAAAGAAAAATAACATGTGAAATTTTCATTGCTTGAGGGGTTACACAGCAAGAATGATACTCGAACTCAACTTTCCAAGATGTAGCATTGTTTCAAAACACTAAAGAATTATTTTATCTACAATTTAAGTATATAAAATTCGAGAAAATACATTTGAGTATACTCAACATTAAAACAAAAATCATTTTTCGCAAATATTGACTGTACAAATTCCCTTACTCTACGCTAATACGCTTCATATAATCACTTGCACAATACCTTCTATCAAAATCACACCACAAATCCTCCATCTTCTCAAAATCCAATCATCCAAACCTTTATAAAGCCAAACTAAAATCCTATCGATTACCGCAAACCCAAACTTAACGATAATCTGACACCTCTCTCTCTCTCTCGGCCGCTAATCACCAGCATCCCATCCCATTCGATTACCGCAAGTTACAGCAATCCGATTACCCGCCACGCCGATATCTCCGCACCCCTGCTCCCCTCTTCCTTCCTCCAGAACAACAATGTAACGGCAAAGCGGTATAACTAACCACGCCACTGCGCTCGCAGTTGGGAAAGAAAAATTAATTATTAGCGCTGGCTGGCTGGCATGTGCACAACGGGAAGGAGCCGCTGCAGCAGTGTCGTCGTCGTCTCTCTCTCTCCAGGAAGACGAGCGAGATAGGGGGTATGAACGGCGAAGCGCAAGGTGAAGACGCGCGCGCGCGAAGAGCCGTTTTACACTACAGCGCCTCGCTTAATTACTAGTTACCAGTAACAGGAGTTTCAGAGGTGGGGAGGGACGTTTAGGGCGCTATACCTTACTCTACGGAAGCTTATGACGGGAGACAGAGAGCTAGTTCTGAGTGGCTTCATGTGGTAGCGAGGTGAAGTGATGGTGGGGGAGGGCAGTTGTAGCAAGGGTTGGGGAAAGGACGATTTAAACTACAATAGGTGTTGTGGAGATGGTTGAGAGAAGGAAACAGGAGGACCAGGTAAGAGTTGAATGTGGGGGTTCCGTGCAAGTAATGCAGTAAGGATATATTTTTGGAGTTCGAGAAGTTTCAGTAGAACGAAGCAAAAATGGAAAACACGCGATTATCTTTGAGTGTTCTCCTTTTAAAATGCTATTTATTATGTGACATCTCACAAAGTTATATATTTTTGCAGTCAAAAACACATAGCTGAAAAATATAGAAATGTTAAAATTAAGTTTTCAGTTATTTATGATACCATGCATTAAACCAATCATCCACATGAACGTCATCGACACGTCAATCCTCTACCCGCACTGCCTGGGACCACCAATGCGGCGTAGCCTGAAGGACATGGTACGCACTGAGCTGGAAACAACTATTCAATATGGGGAGCATAGCAGTGTGGAGGACGCCCGCGCGGTCATCCATCTCGTTCTTTGCAAGATGGAGAAAGACGTTTTATTTATGCATAAGTTCGAAACACCGGTAAAATTGAGGGCGGAAGCGAAGGCTTTTGACCCGCAAAGCTACTATTGACACCTTCACATGGTACATATGAAAAACGAAAAACTAAAAAAAATTCGATGAAGAAAAACTTATACATTTTAAATCTCACACCGGTACATTTCAAAAACGAAAAACTAAAAATAATTCAATAAAGAAAAACTTATGCATTTTAAATCTCACAGGGTACAT
>UXGD01001190.1:0-38546 GCA_900474315.1 Torymus auratus | reverse complement strand
GACCTTCATGTTATTTGTACTGTTATAACAGTATATAAAAATATAACTACAGAAGTATGTATATTCTTTTCGTTATTTTACTACCTTTAATTTTCTTAAAAATGTTGACTTGTACATATTGAAATATTTTTGTAAATAAAAATGTTTTTAATTCTGTTCCGTGATATTAAATCTTGTATATAATAAAAGCATATTTTACGAGTTATGCAAAAACGCGGTTATTGTGAATAAATGAATTTTCGCAATTAATCTATTGTACGAGGGAATTTTGGTTTATTAAAAAAAACTAACGATTTCGAATAGACATAAAAAATATATCAACGTGCGCGCAACCACCTCGGACTTTTTTAAATTTGCAAATTAATACTCCAAAATATCCGTTTATATAACAGTCCGAATTCCGATGGTCTTTTTTTATTTTATTCAAAGATTCATCTACATACCCATCTCTATACATGCAAATAATTTCCCGACTATAATACTCTCCCACGCAACTGATTTTAAATTTCGCCATTTCGGTCTGGCAAAGATTCGCGCCAACCTCGACTCGTCGTCATTCTTTTTATCCTCACTTACATCACAGGGTCGGCGTGCGGGCCGAAAATATGCAGATCCCCAAAACGCTTTTTTACGAGAGCTGCAGCCGCGAAGAGGCTCTCCCTCCATTCGTCCCCCGAACTCGCCTGCTCCTTTTTTTTACGACGGTCCCATTACCGCAAAGACGCGAGTACCACGGCTTTTTTACGGCGAATGCCTCGCGTGTAAGGAGCACGGCGAATCGAGTCCAATTTTTTTTTTAGGCGAATCTCGCTGGGGAAGCTTGCCAGCTGCAGTGTGATATCCTGCTTTATTTCCGGCCTGGAAATCGTAATTTTCGCGATGGGAGAGCTGCGCTGCCGGAGAAAGGATTTTTAATTAGTTTCACGGTAATTGTTCGTGGACGCGATTCAACAAAAGAGGACGTTTTTCGTTAGAAACGAGATAACTTCCAGTTCCGAAGGTAAATTTAGGTCTTTTAATACACTTTTCACGAAAGCTTTCTATTAATCGTCCTTAGATTCTTTATTTATCTAAGAAATGTTTCAAATAAGAAACGAGACATTTTCATTTCCACTCATTTGAAAAGCTTTTACTTCGTTATGAAATCGTGCTTAAATTTACATCGAGAATATTCTGTACGATATAAATATGTAAACCAAAATTTTATAAAGTTGATACCATTTTTAATTAATAAAAAAATTTTTTTTTATTAAATCATTTAACATTTATTTTCGTATTTCAATATTGCACAACAATAGAATCCAAGTAAAATTTTATTTCCACTCATCATACCTGTTCACCTATACATATATTTCACATAAATATTAATCAATCCCATTGATCAAATACAAAAATAAAGTTTTTCAATTCTCTCTTCAAGCTCTCCGCGCCTTTTCACGCCCATATATACATTCGCGGAATATCCTTAATTGTCTCGCAGCTCTCCCGTGACAAAAGAGAGACCACAGCGGCGTGGAACGCGAGCAAAGTGGAAAACTACGTCAGAGCGAGTACTATGCATGACGCTCCTCGCGAAGAAGAAGAAGAAGTCCCGAGCGTCGTCGCGCGCGGCGACATTTCCATGCGAAATGCTCTCGGTCTCGCTAGCGGCACAGTCGCGCAGGTGTATGCTGCAGCGCTATGGAGCAAGGAGAGAGAAAAGGACGAAGGAAAAGGACCACGAGAGTGAGAGAAAGCAGGGAGGCGGGTAAAAGAGTGCCCCGGGTAAAACGCATTCGCGGCTGCCGTGCGAACCGCGAGATCAAAGGGAGAGTAGGAAGAGAGAGCCCCGAAGGATGTATGTACATATACAGACACACCACACGTAGCGGTCTGATTACAACTGCCACGGGGTTACGGTAGCTGTCCCTTCTCTACCTCTGTTTCTCACGCGCAGGGGCGAGAGTGGAAAACCGACTCCGAGTGAGTGGCTGCGCGCATTATTTTCGTCGCGCGCGCGCGCGAGCTTCGAGCTAGCGGATAAGCCGGCTGTAACGCCTGGGAAAAGTTAATTTCGACGTTTTCCGCGCTCAGACGAGCCGCCCCAGTTTCGCGCGCAATTGCGCCCCCGAGCCCTATATGGCTCTCGAGTGAATGAAGGGCGTTTGAGTTGCTTCCGTATATATGGGATATGCGGCCGTCTGATTGCGAGCGCGCAATTTCGGATACGTGCGTACGATGATACGATTGATTAATCTTGGGTATCTTGTAATATAATTAGCATGCTATTGTGCGTGTTTGTGTTGTTGGCTGTGTGTGGATCTCCGAGGGTCTCTGAATTTCGGAGTCTGTTGTTGTATAAGTCTCTGGGGCAGCTTTTTTTCTGCATAAAATTCTGCTTTATGATAATTAAAATAATGAGCAAGAATGTCTTATTTTTTTCGTTTTTTACGTAGATGCAATGTTGTAATATAACTGTTTTATTTCATGGCGATATGCCATTAAACTATGTGCAATAATATTATTTTATATAAATAAATGACCTATTCTGGTTTTAAATTATACCTTAATTCTTGTAAATAGTTGATGAAAATATCATTACATATTCGTAAATTCTAGCACTATGATTTCAATAAAATAATTCCATCTTTTTAATTATTTAATTAATGTAAATTAATTTTTTATATTCGTACGTACCCAGCCACGCCTACATTATAATTTATTAATAACTACATGCTCCAATTTTATTTCAATGTCCTCCTATAGCTCAAAGAACCTCATTAATTTAGCATCAAACAAAATTTTAATTTTAATTGTTACCAATTACGTCAAGAATCAGCCATACATCAATATTCCTCAAACATCCTCTCTTCGTTAGCGAGGAAACGAATCAATCACCATATGAAACAACCAAGAACGCTTACCACATTACTCCGCACCCATGAGGGAATACAACTCGGCAACATTGAACCGAGTCAAACGTTGTTTCTCCAGACAAAACGACGAAAAAAAAAAGAAAACGCCCACGAAAAATCCCTCATTCTTATCCCTATACCTAAAATCGCAAGCGCAATGGTAGAGTACGCAAGGGACAGGCATACAAAAAAGGTAGAGGGTAGGGGCGCGAACACGCGAGAGAGAGAGAGACCGAAAAAACTACGCACACAACGCGCACCGGTGCGCGCTGCACTATTTATAGTATACGCGCGGGCGCGCGCACGCGATAGCGTCAGCCGCCTCTCCCCTACTACTACCCCACATATATATATACACACCACACAGCTTCTTTCAGCGTCGCGCACATGCGCTCCATCCCCCCACTTTTCCAGCGAGAGCAAGAGAGAGAGAGAGAGAGAGAGCGGTTTACGCCACCGCTCGCGGGCGTGGGCGAAAAGAGCGTTCTAAACGCTATATTGATTTCGAACCCTGATGCAGTTATACGCGCGCGCGGAAGAGCGAGCAATCCCCCCGACGATTTTCCCCGCCGCGCGGCGCCAAATCAGGCGCAAAGAGTCAAACGTCGTATATGATGATGTATATATATACACATAAACCACGGCGTCGTCGTCGCGCGATGGCAATTTTTTTCTCTCTCTTGCATTTTACGAGAGGGTATGGCTATATAGGTGTGTGCGGTTTATCGACGTTACTAGCCTATATGGGCGTATATGTACGTATACATATCTACGGTTTCTCGTCTCGTGGACCGGAAGGATCAAACGAGACGGATGTATGGAGTGCGCGACGGATTCCCCCCACTCGTCCGTTTTCGATTTTGTTTATTCATTTGCAGGGACGACTTTGCGCATTGACGCAAGTCCGGAGGACAAGGAGTATAGTAGGAGGAGGGGGGAAGAAGGAGTAGGAGGACTCGCGAGGGATTATTCGAGCGTTAAAGAGAGCTTTTTGAAATGTTGATGGGCTTACGGTATAGGCTGCTGTCGAGTTCGGGTTCTAGTGCCGCCTCCTTTTTTTTCTCTCTCTCTCCCCACTGCGCGCCCCCCGGCCGCTATGTATCGCGTCGAAATTAACGTTTCAAAAGGGGAAGGCACTATAAATAGGCGAGCGCTGAAAATTTTATAACAGCCGCGTGTATATAGATATAGCGAAAAGGAGCGAGAGCGAACGTTTTATAACGTGTTTCGAGCCATTTTGCATTTACGAACGCGGGTATGTATATGTATAAAGTGCATTTGTTAAGCTTGCAAACTGTTTTATGCATGTGTTTACATTGGACGCGAGATAATTATTAATGGAATAAAGTTAAAAGCTATTGTTTATTCAGCCGATGACGCGGCTGTTATTAAGTATACATCGGGGCTGAAATTCGAATAAATATGCGGGAAAATTGATGACGTATGTATATAAACAATTTTTTCTCGGATTTGGATTTTAACACTGTTTTCTGAACTTTGTGGTGGATTCGGTACTGTGACGCTAATTAATACGGGGATGAAAAGTTTTAACGAGGTTGTTTTATTAAAAACAACTTCGGATGTGGCGCGGAAATTCAGTTTTCGACTGGAACTACTGAATTTTCACTGGTTTTTAATACTACAGCAGCGTGTTACATATATAGCGTGAAAATGTCATGGCAATTTAATAGCAGTCATTTTAAATAAAATGAAAATGTTAAGAAGTTACAATGTGATAGTAGATATTTTAATAGTATTGTGAGACAAAGTACATAGAAGAATATATATAGATAAAAAGGATATGGCTTGTTATCTTCGTACAAAATTTCTTTTATTACAAGACACAGCCCAAAATATTACAAACAACTTTTCTAGGAAACACTTAGAGCATTCAGTTCTATTAATATAATTACTACTGATATTACTTTCACGTAAAATGAGTGGAAAGAAGAGGAAAATCTAACGCCAGGAATCGCAGGGCGCACGTCGGTCTTCGCTCATATTCATTTCTGGACTTTTTTCTTTTATATTTAAAAAAAAAGAAGGAGACTCGAATTTCCTGCTCTCTTGTCGCCGGCATTGTTTGCACTGCGGAGAAATGAACAGGGACAACGAAAATCCCGGAAGAATGTGCTTTTATTTTCTTAACGACGAATATGAGAGAGGAATTGCGATTCTTGATTTTCTTTTACCTATCCCCAGAGATTTTTGTAATATTTTGGCTTTTTAGGTAAAAATTACTACTGTTATTTTTGGTAATTCTTATATTAACATCGAACCATTCATACACAAACTTTTATTAAAAATTCTTAGAACAAATTTTAAGAATAGAAACAAAGAAATTATGCAACGACTATTTCTCCAAAATTTTTCCTCTGTCATAAAAATGACTGCTTTTACGAATATATTACAGAATGTACTAAAATGGTACATGTACTAAAATAACCGAAAATATGTACATACTTTTAGCCTTAAACGTACCTTGTACAATGATCTGTACTCAAGCAGATGCATTCACGGGCGTGACTACTTTCAATAAAGTAACACACGGCCGTTCGAACTTTTCGAAACAACCGTAAAAATGTCCAAGTCCGATGCGCACACGCGCGACAAACAGCACGAGCTATAATAAAAAGGGGACATCCCCCCTATAAAATATTTATAGGCCTTTTATTGTTGACAGTTTATGGGATCTGTGATTGGTCTGGAAGAATAGCTTATCCGCTATCGTTTTTTACTTTAGCAATGCTAATTTTTGGCGTTACAGCGTATATGTGACGCGTATGTAATAGAAAAATCAATGCACAGACGCTCAAAAAAATCTGTATGTTGTTTACTTCAATAAAATAAGAAAAAGTTGTCAAAGATAATCAATATCTGTATTGCATCATTGATACTGGTACAATAATATTTTCATGTTTAAAAGAGTAACGAATAATTTGATTTAAATTACATAATTTTAGTTCTCAGTAATAAAAGTCAGTACAGAAAATGTTCTCCTTAAAAACTCATAACTCAGCTTTAGACTCTAATTATCTCGTCTGACCAAACGGTCTCTTTCTACTGACGATCCTTCAAGGTATAAAACGTTAACCTAACTGTTTCTTCACAATTATAAACTACAATTTTTCCTAATAAACGCTTAGTAAATTTTAAAAAATAAACAAAATAAATAACATGCTTGTTTATAAAACCTGTTACTTTGAATAAATCGCAAAACATAACTTTACTTCAACATTCTATCATCAGATGATTCTACAACATCTGCAAACGTACGACTGCAAAGCGACAGCAGAGGTTGATAATTCTCAGAACCCTTTTACAGCGCATTGACCCACTTTCATCGGAATCCACGGTGAACATACCCCCCACCTCTCCCTCTTTCTTTCTCTCTCTCCCGCAAGGATCGCAAAACTACTAATACGTGGCATAGAAAGAAAAACTGATCGAGGCAACGCTACACAGGGCAGAGCAAGAGAGAGAGAGGCAGAGAGGAAAAGGGTCGTCGATCGAGAAAAGCAGCGTATACACATACATACACACGCCCGTCTACAAAGAGGTTAACTAGCGTTTAAGCGCGCGCACATGAGAGAGCGAGCATCGAGGCTGCTGATCCGTCGGACGACGACGGCGTCGGTGGCTGTCCTCGGTCGCCGAGAGAACGAGAGAGAACCAATAACCCTTCGCGCGTATCGAAATGTCAACGTACGGGTAGGGGGCAGAGACTCAGAGAGATACGCGTACGTGTAGTATACTATATAGATATCTATATACGTATACACGCGGCGTGCATCGCTTCGCGTCGGCAAGGAAATGACACTCGGTTGCCTGCGCGCCAGAGGAAAAAAAAGAGTGAGAGGGAGAGTAAATGAGGGAGACAAGAACACAGCGGGAACATCGCGTTAATCCGGCCTTTCTGCGCGCGCGCGTATAGAGCTCTGGAGCAGAGCGCCGCGGTATGTGTACGAAGCGGGTGTATGTGTATACAAGAAGGAGAGAGGAGAAACGTCGATTCAGCGCCGGGGAATTAGGCGAAAATATTGCGGATGCCTGTCAGGAGGTCGCCCGCTCGTGCTTGCGACCTCAAAACGCAGTCGGATACGCGCGAGGAGAGGCAGGTAGGTTGGTATGCGCAGTGGGACCCAGGCTTTTAGTGCTGGCTGCGGAAGTTCGTGCGCTTGTTGTGCTTGGATGGTGCGCAGCTTATTGTGAGCTTTTAATTCAATTGAAAATTTTAAGCAAAGGGAGAAAATCTAGGGGATAGTTTTTGGAGGTGAAGGGTGTAGGCGTCTCATCGAACTGCTTTTTTTCTACTGAGCGAGTGAAAATTTTCATTGTGTTTTCACTGTGTATTCAACTGTCTGGATTTTGGATTTAATTATTAGAGGAATTAACATCAATTACTGTGAATTGATTAACAATAAATATGCTAATACCTCTATATAGGTGAACCGTATTAAGGCAAGCTTAATTTTGTATCATTAGGTATTATTAATATTTAGAACATATGTAGGTATGTACATATACATACATTTATTTATTTATACTTTTGTATATTTACATATTGAATATGAAGAGACATTCATGTTTTATAGTATACTGTCAACTGTTCAAGTAATTAAAAAAATGTATTCATATATACGTATAATACCAATTTTTTAAAGTATATTAAGTAATTTTAAATTAATAACATCAACTAAAAATCTCTTCATAGTTGTGTATATATTTTGTAAAAATATTCGTAAAACTAATGAAAATAATATTTAAGAAAATGTTAATTACAAGAATCTTTAATTTACTGAAACCGAATTATCGACTTGCCGCCTGGAAGTAGCTTTTGCGGCTAATGGAAAAGTTTTTCTTAAATGCCAATTTCCGGGAAAAGGAAAATTTGTATTTCTACTTTAGCGCTACTTCGCGCACCGACGCGCGACCTCAAAATAACGAAATGCAGAGAGGGAGAGAAAGAAAAACAGTCAGAGATACGGCGGAGGGGGTAGGTGCGGGGGCGGCGCGGAAAAAAGTTAACCAAGAGTGTATGTATACCGGTAGGTGCTGACTTTTTCTCCCTTCTCCTCCGCCTCCACCACCACCTTCTCTCCTTCACCCGCACACGTCGATTTCGTTATTTTTAGTGCTCGACTGTTTAGCGCCTGAATTTTTCAATAATTCGAGCGCGAATCGATCGCATTACACGTTGCTGCAAGTTCGAGTCAGGGTCTCTCTCTCTGAATGATTAAATATTCGGACGCATGAGATGAAGTATATTATCGTATATGAGCCGGCCGAGCGTTACTATCGGTTTTACCGTGTGCGCGGAATTATCGCCTGAATATGATTAAGTTAAAATGTACGTGAGGTGGATGTCGTAATGAGGTTCGTGGTGAAAAACAAAGTTGAGGAGTTGAAGCAAAGGATTGGCGGCTATGTTTGATCAATGAAAATATAATCGGAGCAAACAGTGGTTAAATATTGTTAATGAACACCATCGGTAGCTGATTTCAGAAACAAATCGTTCGAACTCTAATTAAATTTCGCTATAAGGTATTACTGGTTTTCCTACTTTGCTTTTAACTTAAAGAGATATTCATAAATTTTTTATATTTCAGGATTTTATATTTCATTAAAAGACTCTTCAAAAATAAATGTTTTAAAATTATAAACTTCAAATTGGTATTGCAACTGACAGTGCAACTTTTTTATGAGTAATTTCAAGTAAAAATTTTGAATTGAATGAAATATTTTGTTATACAATTAATCATCATTAACCCCTAGCTCTTTTCAATAAAAAAATTTAATTTTACTGGTACGTTTTTTTTTCTAAAAATATAAATTAAACTAATTAAATACGAAAAGTTTCTATTCGAGCCAAATTTAAGCCAAGTTTATTGAGTATACATATAGTTTCAAACTGTAAATACAGTAATAGCTTTAGGATAACACATTCAAATTGAATGTAAATTTTTAACAACATTAGGCTGTACGTTAGATAAGCTTCTCGATGTAAATAAATGACTGAAATATTATTTATTATTCACGATGAACTATAGAAATTTCTTTCTATCCAATAACCATAAAGTTATAATTTATCAATTCTATGAAAACTTATAATTTTGAAATAATTCATATAATATCTTGACATGACCTTAACCGGTTATGCTGCCCTCTTTGTAACCCATTTTTACCTCTGCTATTTCAGTAAGAAAATTTATAATTATAAACGAGCAAGCTTCTTCCCTCTTAATACTCTCCTTGCATCTACATTTATACATTTCTTTGTGTAATAATATAACATTTTTTTTAATAAAATAATTATTGCATATATTTTGATAGAAAACAGTTAGTACAGATCACAATTCTTAAAGCCAACTGAAACAATTAAGGGACAAAAGTTTTTTTCAGAGCCAAGAGAAATAAATTTCAAAAGAATTAATCTCATTTCGAAACAAAGCAGCCAGCCACGTTGAGGAGATGATGTACGCCGTACAAAAATCAAATTACCGAGTCCCATGCATCTGCACTAATTACAGTCGCCGCGCTCAACCCGCGCGCATACATCTGATATATATTCATTTTAAAATTACTCAGGCGCGCATTCGCCTCTCGGCGCGCACGAGAAGCCCTCGAAAAGCTTCCAAAAAAGCACAACAAAGAAATAGAGAACCCATCCCTCTGTGCAAAACGAAAATCCTTCAAAGCGTGCGTTCGTGCACCTGCAAAAAAGCGCGTACCCGCTCGTGCTGCAAATGACCAAAGATAAAGGGACAGCTCGAGAGCGTGCGAGAGAAAGAGGCGTTATATCGCGCTAACACTGTCCAAAAAAGACGTTCGCGTGCATTATGTAGCGCGCGAAAATACATCGCGAGACCGCTCGCGAAAGAAGAGCGCCGTAGGATAGAGCGCTCGACGGAAGATGCGCAGGGCTGGAAAAAAAGAAGAGAAGAAGAGAAGTAGAGGAGGGGCGGTAACGAGAAACAAGTAGGAAAAACCGAGCACGCGACAATGGGCAATCTCGGCGCGAGCTTGCGTGCCTATATGCATGCGGACTACGAGAGGGGGAGGCAGTAGCATCTACCCCCTCTCCTGCCACCCCCCTGGGGCAACGTGCCATCCGCGCGAGCAACACCACAGGAATATGTGTAATGAGGAAAGAGAAGGAAAGAAAGATAGAAAGATAGACGAGACTGCTGCTATAGCGAAGAGACGGGACCGCGAACGAGCGTGCAAGCGAAAGCTCGTATACTCGAAAGTTTTTAGAGCGAAATCGCAGTCTGAGAGCTAAGACAACTCGAGCGAATGCTATTTTTCTTGGCGCTCAAGAAGAAATTTACATTTTGGAAAGAGGGAGGGAGAAGCAGTTCGGCGATTTCAGTAGTGCAGGCATTTTAGGATGCGTTTTGTGGAAAGTAAAGTGAGTAGTTATCGCGTAGAGATGAAGTTGAAGTCATTGGTTATATTGGAAATGAGCAAGGTACTGATCCAAGTACATTAAAATCGACTTTATGAAGCTCTTTATAAATATATTTATCAGTGTCTTGAAAGTATCCAAAATTAGATACATGAAAATAGAATTATGTCCATCCCGCAAGGTGTCAAGGGAAATTAAACATATGTCAAGGGCAACCTCGTGTAATATAAAATATTCTCATCGCTCGTATTCAAAAACATGATGTTTCTATCAGCGATAATAATTAAAAATACTCAGAAAAATTATGTAAATACAAAATTCTTTATGATAGAATATTATTACTCGATAGCTACTAAATGTTAATAATATCCTCTATAATATAAGTAATTAAAGATTTATGGGTTGGACAGTCGCAACTGATAAATTAGCATGGACATAAGTACACTTGCAAAAAAGTTATTCTTTTGAAACAATTTGAAATAAAGTAGAATGATTAATGAACGCGATTAGTGAACGAAAAAGTAGTTCCTTGATTTTCTTCTCTTGAAAGTTCGAAAAAAGTTACTCGTCGCTAAGTATATTCTAATAGGGACTTTGACTAAAATTTCTTTGATTTGGCCCCGTAAGAAAGTTAGTATTTGCGACTTCACAGAATTTGAGAGTTCCAAAATTGAGTCACAAGAAGTTATCGTCACGGGTAGTTAATAAAGGAAAAATGCTAATAAAAACTGGAAGGTTTGCGGAATTACAAACGATATTAGAAATCTTTTTATTTATATACGTTTATCAAATTTCATCGTAATTTGGTATGACTTTCCTTTCGCTTGCATCAATCAATAAAATTATCATTAGTTTAATACTTATGTTCTTGTATATTTTGTTTCATTTGTTTAGTGTGGATCTCTACCAGGGAAAGCTGGTATCTTCAAACATCAATAACAGAGCCAGAAAAAGTTATAAAACGATAAAAAAAGACATACAACACTTAACACTATAGAGAAAACGAGCTTTCGTTGAGCTTTTCCCAAAATTAAAAAATACTTTGTTCTTCCAAAATTGAACTAGTTCAAAGTTTTAAGTCAAAAAACACGCAATGCACTAGCAAATTACAAAAATCTGTACCTTTAAATTTGCACAACATTCCGTATATTTTAACGCTTACATTTAACTCAGCATTACTTTGAATGTAAACAATACTTTTTAATTATGAAAAAAGCAAACGAAAACTAGTAAATGGCTTCGTAAATGACAGATTTTTAAGTATAAGTGGAATCCTTTTTTCAATCTATTCCTCCCATTTTATAGAATGGTGCTAGGAGAAGTAGCAAAAAAAGAACTAAACTCATACATTTATATAGTTTATTCTACCAAAAAAGATGGTGTGAACATCTATATTCGAGTTTACTATGCAGTACAGTAACCACCACTAACAAGAAAAATAGATTATAAAAGAAACATCTTTATATTGGGTAGAAGACTGGTATTCACTTTGCCGATATTTCGAACCAAAATAGGTAGCCGTACTACTTTCTCTGAAGTTTCACAAAATATCTTAACAAAAAACAAAGATATTTTAAAAATATTTAATAAAAATACGTTATAGCCGGTACAGCGATATCACCATCCATTTGTATAAATGTCTTCATATTTACGAACGGTATTTGCAAAAGTATCCCATTAAAATCTACAGCACTTGATAAATGCATAATTAATTATAATATTATTGGAGTACGAATGTATGTATGTGTGTATAAAATACTGCATTCTCTAACAGATAATTACGTAAAAATGTATAAAGAAATCTAAAATGAAGTATAAATTTTTACATTTTTTACATCTGTATGTTTAATTAAGCTTTTGAATAAAGCTGAACCGAAAAAATGTGCATATTAACATTGCACATATAATACATTAGAGGGCAAAAATATTTATTTTCGTTCAATCATTAAAAATATACGTAATATACATTATTTACATAACCCATCGCGCAATCATGTCATAACTTAATAAACGCGTTAAGTGCAATCCCATCCGTTTTTAATCAACAAAATAACCGTTTGCATTAAAAATTTTTCAATCCATTCCTTGATTATTAACGAGGGGAAAAAAGCTAGAACAGAGGGGTACATTCTAGCCGGCGCTCGGGTTTTCTGCCAACTTTAGAGCGCCGCGGTGAAATACCCGAAGCACTGAAACATGCCGCGGTATCTTTTCAAAATTTAAACAATGGCACAGGCATATGCCCGCTGTTTTAAAACAGTGCATTCATGCGGTACAAGCAGTAGGCAAAGTACTTCCGATTTCGCGGCATCGATCGCCGAGGTTCGCGTTTTTTTTCCTCTTTCCGTGTCCGCCGAGTTGTACCTGAGTATGCCAGAAACAGGTGAATTTCATGCCAAATGAGTTAACGTGCCATTTGGAGCTTTTACAGTCGCGCTCTATACGCGTTATTGAAATCGAAAATGTGAAAATATTTTCTCGCTTTTCGTTGTAAAATGTTCGAATAACGTTATTTATTATATTTACTTTGAAAGGCAATATATCAATGCGATCAGTATAACAAACCGATGATTTCGACAGTGATTTCAATTCAATAAATGTTCAAATCTCAAAATACATTTCGTGTACTACTTTGTCGTAATTTTGATACTTGTTATTGTTTATTCTATATTAATACAATCTACTATTTAATCAAGAAACTCATTCATTAAATATAAAATCATTTCGAATTCAAATTGATGATTATATAAACGTTGGTAGAGCGAAAATTTCATTTATTACTCAGTTCAAATTGTATCATCAATATTCTGCAACATTGCACCTATAACTGAAAATTTAATTTAATTAATGTCGTTTGTCCAACAAAAGAATTTAAACAATTAGAGGACACACGATAAACCTATAAAGATTCATTACCAAAATGCAAATTATTACTACGTGTTTATGCAAATGCACAAGCCTACAATTATAATACGCGCCGAGAGTATATGCTTCATCCTATACAAGTAACTTTAATATTTACACTTTTTGTCCCTTACCTCATGCCTATATACACACCTAGCCTATTATAATACCGCGCCCAGCCGCGCACTCTAAAACTCCATATTTCCCGGAACGTAATTAAAAATTTCGCAATAAAAATACAAAGACGCACGCGAGCGCGTACCTTTCTCTCTTCTCGTAAAACAGTCGAGAGCACAGCCTCTCGAGTCCGCGGCCAATGGAATTTACCGGTCCGTTGCTCCCTCTCTCTCACACTCCGCGTGTCACACGCTGTATGTCAACCGCGGAGGAAAAAGAGCGCGCGCGGCGAGAAAACGAGATAACGGATGCTCGAGAGTTTCTGGGCGCGACCTCGAGAGTTGTATAGCTGTATATATATACGTATAATACACAGCACCGCGGCGAGGGCGCTTGCGTTCGCAAGAATTTCGAAAATTCAAGTGCGCGGTACAAGGAGAGAGATAGACCGAGTGAACGTGAGGCGCAGAGAGAGAGAGCGCCGCGAGTATATAAAGTGGGTGTGTGGATTTTTGCGTTTGGTGCACGTACAGAGAGCCCACGCGCGCCCGCCGCGCGAGAGAAAAGAAATCGGTCGAGAGCCGCGCGCTGAAAGAGAGAGAGAGAAAGAGCGAACGAGCGCGGCCCGTTATATAAAGTCTAGAGTGAGAGAAGGGCGGTGGCGCGAAAATCGATGCCTCGACGGGCGGGGGGGAGAAGAGGGGTTAATCGTTGGCGAAAATTGAATATGTATACACTGGGGCCCGCTGGCTGCTGCTGCTGCTGCTACTTCCCTCCCTCCCGCGGGCTGGGTCACTTGATAAAGTGATGTTTTGTCACTCAGGAGAGAGAGGCGCTATACTCTCTCTCTATACCCCTCGAGACGTGTTTTCGAAATAATAGCCCCGCGGACGAGGATTGAATGCCCCCCGGCCGGTGCCGATTAAATATAGATCAAACGCACTCAGCGAGCAGAAGAGAGAGACTTTATCGCCCGTTCGCCAGCACACAATGGCAAATGTTGCCGGCTGCTGAAAGGATGTATGCGTGTGTGTGGCTCTCAGGCTGCCTGCGGATTCTTGGGGAGCTAATTCGAAATTTATACGTGGTAAAAGTTGCCCCCCTTTTCTTCGCGCTCTATCGTCGCTCCGACGTGTTGTTGCCTTTTGTGAACGAACCGCGCGGGGGCGGGCGTCGCGCGCTGCGGAAATTTTAATGAGGTGTATTGTATTTGAGGGAGGATTTTTTTCGATCCCCCGTTTAATTAAATTTTTCGGGAGCTTTTTTTCAAAGCGCGGGATTTCGTTGTCAATGTAAATGAGAGTTTAAATAAAAAATGCATCGTCGTAGGTTTACGGGGTTGATTTGTAATGTGAATATTTTGTGATTTCAATTCTAATAATTACATTAACCTATAATTGTCAATATCAAAGAAAAAAAGCGCACAATGTTTCGTATGATAAAAACCCGTTTCACCTCGCATCGCGATTTCAAAACATCGCGCAACCTCTAACCTCGTCAGCTCGCATTAAAAATTCAAAAGACAGACTCGACGACGAGGCTGTCCCCGAGCCTCTCTCTCGCTCATGAATTCTGATACGATATTCCGTAATTTTCGAGCCGATCTAACTTACGCCCACAGGGCTGCCGCTGCGCGCAACGTATATTATTATATACATATAGATATATAGTAAGCACGCGAGCGCATTGGATTGAGGAGGTTGGCTTATTAAGCGCGAACGCTCCTCCATCTCTCAGAACTGTCAAGCGCGCTGAGTACAAACTGTTGGAGCGGAGTTTTCAATTCGGCCGAGCGAGCGAGAGATGATCTGCGCGCGCTCGCGTCTCGGTGTCACACAACTCTGGCAAACCACAGCTGCAATTGAAAAGCTACCGTTCATCGCGGAGGGCATCACCGAGCTCCGCATGCAAACGAATTTTAAAGTCCTTCAGCTCGCGCGCGAGCTATGTATATAGATGGGGAAAGTAATTAACTCGCGAACTTTGATAGGAGAACTGGATGTATATTCTGTTACGTTTTTTTTTCCTCTCGCGCAATCTGGCTGATTGATAGTGTGTATGTATATAACGTTTCGAAATCAAGTTGTTGTATGAAGTGTATAAATGCATACGTCGAAATTGGGAAGAATATAAAGTTATATGGATTTTCGTCATGTGCGGAATATATAATTCAATTAAAAGCTGCTCTTTAATATTTGCTTAATGTTGAAATAATGTATAATAGCATTGAAATGATAGGTTGATTTGACGAACTTCCGGTGCAACGTATACACCTCAGTTGCTTAAAACCGTTGCGAATGTACAGCGCGACAATCCACACGTCCGCGTGCAGCCAAGCGGCTTTTAGAATTCTACGCTGGCGCACGAGCGTGCTAAAAGGACCTTTCGAGCAGTCGCCAATTTAACACCTTTCCCACTCTCTCTCTCTCCCTTGCTCACTCGCTTCTTCCTCCGCGTGAAAAATTGCCTGAAAGACCGGAAATTTTCCGAGGAAATGGAGTTACGGCAGACGTGAAAGGAAATATGCAAGTCTATTCTCGAAGAAAAATAGAGGGAGAAAGAAAGAGTGAGGTTGTTTGATGCCTCGTTGAAGCACGCGAATAAATATACGGAAAGTTTTCGTATTGCCAGCGTGTCATGGATTTACCGAACGATTGCGCTTAATCCCTGCATGCAAAAGTTTTAGCGTCTATACTTCAGTAATCAATCTACTTTTTGGATATTTGTTGTAACCCATCGTTATTCGACACTGATTGGTTATAGTGAGGCTAGTATATGCGGAAATCGTTGTTGAGTTTCGAATGCGCTTATTCGGTCTGTTAAATTTTATTGCGGATAATTACAACACAGATGATATGTAATTGAAATAATTGGATTGGATATGTATGGCGAAGCGGAATTAAGTATTGATATTGACATTCGAAAACGAGAATTAACCACTACTGCTACCAAAATTTTGAATTATAATTAATATACATTTGATGGATATTTACGCTACGATTAGTAATAATAATTGACTTCATTAGGATTTCCCTTGGTGCTCGAGAGAAAATAAGTAAAAACTGTATTACATAAATGATTGATAGTCGTTAATCAAAATTATTCGTAATTATGCCAACTTTCAGAGTTATACTATATATACAAATGTAATGAATTTTACTTAAGTGCATATTATAAATATCATTAGTATTATTATAGCAACATTATAGTAACTATTATTAATATTATTTCAGAAGTAAAATTTTTATCAATTCACCAGCTTATTGACTATTCATTGTATAAATCGATATCTTATACGCTTTTATATATTAAAAAATAAATAAATATATACAAGGTTTTCCTTGACAAAACCTTACATCAGTGCAGCTACAAAAAGCTCTAGTATGCGGAGTGAAACTCTTTTTATTCATAAAATTATAAAGTTATATAAACATTCGAGAAATAACATTCTGAATAAAATACCAATTCTTTATTTCATTTACAGGTATTCATATTCGAGAGATTTCTTCCGAACAAAGTCAATCATTGACCGTCAATCGTGGAGCCGCGTCGTAATACACTCTGCTAAAAATAAGCTTAAACGATTGAACTTGACGCGTGACGCCGCGACCATCCCTGAAAAGGATACCCCGAGAAGAATCAATCCTCGAGTCTCTCATTGTCTCTCCTCTCCTCGCGCCCCTACCTATACCTCGTTCGCGACTTAATTCTCAAGACTACACCACCCCTTCTTACCTCACGGAATAATACACACCTCCCTCACTCCTCGGCCGCGCGTTTTTACCGAGAGAAAATGCGCGAGCCGTCGAACGCAAAACTGGGTTAGACCGGGAGCAGGAGAAGGAAAGTAAATTAGAGCGTCTCTTTCTCTCACTCACTCATTCCCTCTCGCAAAGGAACCAGTGCGCACACTCGCTCAGAAAGACACGTATACACACACGCGACACGTATATAAGCAACTTTTGCGCTAGTCGTGATGCTGTTGGAAAAAGGAACGAGTCGGCGTTTTTCGAGAAGAAACTCCGAACGGCGCATGTATACATATACACACACGCACCACACCGGTCTGTCGTCTGTATACCTATATACACACACACCCACACGTACATACCTCTACACGAGGTATATATATGTATATGCAGGTGTGTACGTATATACAGAGGGCTGCTGCTGCCGAATCGCCCGGAGCGCTTTCCACAAGCCGCAGAGCCAGTCTCTCCCCCGTCAGCCTCCCTCTCATCCCTCTTCTCGCTACGCTAACGCGCGTGCGTGCGCGCCGCGAAAATTGACTAATCGCCGTCGCTCTCGAAAATCCATTCCGGAAGTAATGGGATTTATGGGGGAAGAGGGAGGGAGCACAGCCCCCGCACGTAACGCGTATACACACACGCGGCACGCGTAGTAGTTCCCTTTTCGGAGCACCTCTCGTCGTGTTTTCCTGCGTGTATATTGTATATACGAGGAGGGATTTGCCGTGTGGCGCGGCCACGTTAACAGATGATTTTTGCGACGAGGCGCGGTGCTGGCAGCTTTTTTACACACGCGGTCACGTTCGAACGCCCGCGATTAGTTTTCAGAGGTTAATCGAGCCTCCCCGAGGCTGTTATACGTGTATATGTATATTTATACGTGTATATACAAGAAGAGTCATCAGTGGATAATGGATAGGCCGCGGCAGGTTTTTTAATTTGCTCCCTGTGCTTTCTAATTTCCGATCTGTATAGTCGTTCGAGTTATTGCGCGTTTACATCTTTTCGTGCGTATAAATACACTTTTTAGTGTGTGAATATACGCGTACCTATATACACGTGAGGTTTATTATAAAAATAGAGATCTTTAATAATAGCAAACTGTTATTGTTAGAAACATGAAAAAAAACGTGTTTTATATATCAAAAAACGTAAAACCGTTGAGCTTTTCTGCATGTGATTAAACGGAATAAGCTAAATAGGCGTGTGTGATGTATGCATAACTAATTATTTTGAATTATGACGTTTATGATAATGAGAAACCGACAATCAGGCTAGATCAATAGAGCATTTATAAGGACCGATCATTAAACGTGAGAGCGACAGGACACGACAGCTCTTATAAAAGGATAATAGGTGAATTTTAAAAATTATGAGGAGCACGCATACACAGGGTCAAAAATGATGTCAGAATAGCTAAGAGAGCTACAAATAGAAGGAAGGCAAGTCCCGCGTAAGGTCAACATGACGCATAAAAAGAAAAGGCTATATGTGAGAAAAGAAGAAAAAAAAACACACACACACAAAACAAAGGTATCACTCGGAAAAAAGTAGAATAACTCAAAACTAAAGGAGACAAAGGGTCAAAATTGCTGGAAATCCAGGAAAGGAAGGGAAAAAAGCAGCCTTCGCGTGCACGGAAATCTGCGTGACGTATGAAAGGGAAGTCGGCAAACAGCGAACAACGGTGTACACAAAAGCGCCGCTCGAACGAGTATGTCGAGAGGGAAAAAGAGTATAGGGAACGAGAGGGGAAACTCGAGAAATCAAAGACACGCGGCTACACCCCAATATATCCCTAGTATACGCGAAATAAGTAACTTGCAATAACGAAGCTTTGGTTAAACGGATATATGCATCCTGAATACAACACCGACACAGGCTATCGTCTGTAGTAAGTAGCTGACAAAATAACAACGTCGACAATGGGGATCAAGGAGAGAAAAATGTGCGCCAGGCGTGCGCGCAGCCGACAAGAGTGGAATAATTAAAAATTAACCGAACCAGCGGAGCTTGCGCGCCACACAACGAAAAGAAGACGAAAAAAAACCTTAGAGAACGCGGGGGGATAGACGACGATAGTGGAGGGGGTATAAAAAAGCTCATATAAAATTAAAGCGCTATACGCATAGAGGAGCTGCAAAAAGAAAATGAAACAAACAGCGACTGCTGGCGAAAAGAGTGAGAGAATTTCAGAGGAGAGCGGATAGGGACACAAAGCGACGATGGGTATATATAGTGCGTTTCCAGAGTACAAGAGAGAAGGAAAAGCGAGAAAGGCGACACAGCACGTCTCTCGACCGCGCGCGCGAAATGAAAGTGTATGGGCGGGGGTTTTGGCGGTGCGGAGAGAGTTTCAGTAGTACCAGACTGCCGTTGCTGTTGGTGGTAGGAAAAAGGTTATTTTAACACTAGTGCGCTTTTATATTCCTTGGTAGGTATATAACGGACGTTTGTTAAGTAGCGCGAAGGACAACAATTCGTGACCCTGACATTCGGACGAATGAAAAATTCAGTAGCAGCAGCAGCGTTTTTTTCAGTAGTACGACTTTAATAAGGGCAGACTGAGCTATACCGGAAACTGCTTTCGAGTAACGCTGCGCTCGTATTGTATTTGAGATAGTGACAAGTAAGTTGTTCCGAATGATACCTATTACTTTATAGTAAAAAGAAAAAGGTATAAGAGTGCCAATATAATGTAACGTCGACCAACAGCGATAAAACCGCGTCGTAGTGGTTTATACGTCAAATGATTAAATCAACGAAAATAATATACAGTGACACAAACGAAGAAGGTCCACTATATAAAGTTACAACTTACTTTATGAAGTTAATAACGGAGAGATGCCTCTTCCCCCAACGTTCTGGCACTAAAGCGCCGTTATATTCGCATTATTAAAGAAAAGTACAAAACACTGTATACATTTCCGCACGCAATATAACAACGTACCACGCAGCCATTAAAAGTTTCATAAAAACAAGTTAAGATATATATATATAACCATCATATAACCCGATTCCCCACATCCCTCGTTCATCCCCCTCTTTCTTATTATTAAAAATACCTCAGCTTTTCCAGCCTCAAAACACAATAACACATACACGGGGTGTTGTCGAACCCCAACTGATGGCTTGAGGTCGTCGTCATCGTCGTTGCATATCTCCACCCCATCGAGCCAGAACGAAAACAAACAACGGGAGGCGACGCGCGCGCGCGCATATGTAGCTGCAGACGCGCCCCTAACCAAGATTTAAAAAACCAAAAATGAATAAAAGAAAAAAGAACATCAACAACAACAACAACAATACGACACTCGATAATAAAGAAGAAAAAGGAAAAACTTACTGACGAGGCCATCCCCTGGCGAGTCCGTCAACTGCTTGGGCAGCCGCCGCCTTCCCTCGGCATATCGCAGCCTCTCTCTCTCACAGCAGCACGGGGGCGGGGAGCCAGCAGCGCAGTCGAGAGCACGGACGGACACGCGCGCTCTCTCTCTCCCTCTCGCACACAGACACACGGAGCACACAGCCACCCACGCGCGCGCGTGCGTGTCTTGTAATTATATATATATACTGCTGATATATCCTTGCCTCCTCTTCGCTTGCGTATGTCCCTCTCTGTACGTATCTCTGTGTATATAATAGGGGAGCACGAGAGCGCTCGCTCCGTATGAGGCCGATGAAACAATAAACAAACACAGCCAGCCAGCCCGCGCTGCCCCACCCCTCACTCGCGCGCCGGGCCGCTGCTGTCGCTGCTGCTGCTGCTACGACGACGTCGACGTCGAAAAATCACACGACGGTTATATAGAAAATAGGGTTATAGTCGTCCTGCTGCTGTTGTCGATGCACTCTGCACGAGATATATTATTGGCGAGGAGATGCCTTGATGCGTGCGTGCTCGCGGGCGAGAGACGGAGAGAGAGAGGGAGCGCGGCGACGGCCGTGTCGGTGAGTGAGAGAGATGCGTGGGCGAGATGGTATCCACCCTTCTCTCTCTCTGGCTCTCCGCGCGCTCTCTCTCCTCTGCTCTCTCTCCCGTCCCTCGCGGTTCTTCTTGATCGCCCTCTTCCTTCTTTCCTCGGCGAGAGAGAGCGCTGATGCGCACTTTGTCAACAACGCGCACTGCTGCGGCCTTCGCTGCACTATCTTCGGGTTATAAACGTTTGACTCTGACGACTGTATAGGCGCGTATTATACACACTCACACACACCCACCTCCTTGCGGCTGGTGCTGCTACTGCTGCTGATTCTGCGCTCCGCTCGTCGTCTGCTGCTGCTGTAACACTTGCCCTTTATATATATACGTATGTATACGACACCGCGGCAAAGTGAGGTAGGTATAGGAGAGATAGAAACTCTGTACTACTTGGCCCAGGAATCTACGGCACGACTCTCGCGCGTCAGCTAAGTATACTGGGTACACACGTCACACACACACACACCCCCAACCTCTCTCTCGTGCAGTGCGTGTATATAGATCAGGCCCGCCGCGTGCGTAAGATACACACCGTTGTTTTATAACACAAGGGGGGGTTGTGTGATGCGCGAAAGCTGCGTATGTATATATAAGTATATATACGAGACCGAGCGAGATGTAGAATATGTGTATAATAAGCTATATAGAGCGGCGGCACACGCGCGCGCGCGCACACACAGTAGAGAAGAGCGGGAGGAGAGCTCTCCTCTCCGCAGACTCCTGGAGGCGCTCCCACGGCGGACTGAAGAGCAACGGTGGCAGCGCTGCTGCTGCTGCTGGTGCTGCCGCGCGAGAGAGAGATCGACGTCGCGCGGGGTGCGCGCGCGCGCAGAACAGCAAGTCTGCGAGTATGAGAAAGACAGAGAGAGGGAACTGGGAAATACGCGCGCGCAGCTGTGCTCCCAGTGTAGGGGTAGGTTGATACAGGCCGAGAGTGAGAGAGAGATAGGAGGGAAGGTGAAGGATGAGAGGATGCTGGCGCGCCTCGCCCCTTTCTGGATATCTCACGCGTGTCTGTGTGCGGGGGGTCTGCGCCGCACGAACGTGGTATAAGCTCGAACGATATAGGTGTATATATACACCCCCAATCTCTATCTTCTCTCTTGCTCTCTCTCTCTGTATTTGCGCGAGCGAAATTTTTTAGCGTAAAGCTGGGTCTAGCAGAGAGAGAGCATGTCATATATATGTTGAAGAGCTAGATGAGCCCGCACACCTCACTCGCTATGTATATACCAGTGTAGCTCTCTGCGCGCGGTGGTGTAGCCATGGATACTGCAGATCGGGCCCAACCCTCCGCAAGCTCACTTCGCTCGCGCCCAAAATGTCAATATCCTCTCTCTCTCTCTCTCTCTCGCTCGCTCACAGTCGCGGCGTATAACAGCATACACCACTTCCATTTCGCGCGTAGACTCGTTTTGCGTTTTTTTTGCTCCCTCTCTCTCTCCTTCGTGCTTTACCCACCGCTGCCGCCGCCCCGAGAGCATTTGCCTCTGTAGGTCTGTGTGTTACGCGCCCCCGCGTTCAGAGCTTTTTCTCCCTATAGTACTTACTCTACTCTCTCTCTCTCTCCACCCCCCACCCACCCGTCGCTTGTATTTCAAGCTTTATAGGTATGCAGCACACGTATACGTGTATGTGCAGTGTATTTTACGTATGTATATACGCGGCGAGAGCTTCTTACGAAAGCCCTGTTTAGTTAATGTTTTCGCGAGCTTCGCCGCGCGCTCGATTTTAATCCAGCCGAGCGACGGGTGTGTGTGTATATATATATATACGACGATCAGCCGCAAGCTATATGAGCGAGCTTGTATACGTATATAGGTATACGCGAGTGTGTGTGTGTGTCTCTCGGAGCAGTAGATGTGCCTGCTATCTGGGGTGGAAGGGAAGCGAAAGAGAGAGAGAGGGAGTAGAGGGAGAATTCACGGCAGGTATGCGCGAGAGCGCGACACCGGCGCGACCCGGACGTAAACAGTAAGACGGAGAGCGAGCGAGACGGGCGAAAATTGAGCTTTCAGCTGGAATTTAGGTTGAGTTCGCTAGCTCTCTCTCTCCCTCCCTCTCTTGCTTCTGCGCTTCTGCTATCTGCTCTCTGTATACACCGGTTGGTATTCGGCCGAATTCGGTATAAGTATTCCGCGCTGAAACGTTTGCTCTTTTTCTCTCTCTCTCACGCGCGATGCTGCAAAGGGGCAAAAGTCGCGACGACGAACGTAGTTTCTGCTATACGCACGAATATGTGCTGACGCGCGAGCTTAGGTATATAAGATATTCGCGGAGCGAAGAAGCAGGGAAAAAGTATATACGCGAGGAGAAAAGTGTGTCTAGAGGGGGGAAAAAGCGTATACGTACAAAGGGGTGTGGGATAAGAAGAAAGCATAGTATAGAGAAAAGAGAGAAAAAGTATATATGTTATATAGAAGAGGAAAAGAGCAGATATACCGTGCAGACGGCAGGGGGACCCGCGGCGACGATTCGCCGATGGCAGCAGCAGCGTCGTCGTCGTCGTCGTCGACTCTCGCACGCTCCACACCTCGACGTTTCTCTCCCTCTCGCTCTCGCTCAGCTCGAATTCCTCCTACTCCCACACACGGCGGCTATAATCGCCACACGGCAGAGTCGAGCGCATCGCTCGCTCTCTCTCCGTCGCTCCAGCTGACGAGCCTCTTTTTTCCGGAGGCGAATATTCGACGCGAGGGGCTCTATATAGCACGTGCGTGCTGTATGTATATACCTATGTAGCAAGAGCGAGGAGGAGAGGTATATAGAGAGCTTTAGAGCGAGATAAGAACACGCGCGAGTGCGAGAGAGAGAGCGAGAGCGGGTTGTAACCATGGCGATCGCCGGTCGATACGGAGCTTGCGCATTCGGGAGTAACCGACAGAGACAGCTCTCCGTGTGTATATAGTGGAAAAAGAAGGAGTGAGACGGAGAGGTAGAGTGCGGATATATATACCTCGAGAGAGAGCGAGCGAGAAGGCGAGGAAAAACAGCACGAAGATAGAGGGACGGGGAGGGGGTGGCGACGAAATTAAGAAAGCTCACGAGGCAAAGAGACAGAGTGAACCGCCCGCACGCCGCGCGACCGAGGGTGTATAATACGTGTGTGTTTCTGAATAAGTAGATAAAGGCGCGTGCGCCGGTTTTACAAGTAGATAAAGACGGGCACGCGCCAGACACACACACATCTCGCTGGAGCACACACGACGCGCATCATCCTCAACAACGCGTCGCATACATATAAGAAAAACAGAGTGAAAAAAATACAGTGCGCATACGGCACGTACACACGATTCTCCCTTTGGCAGTGTGCTCTGCAACCCCGTGTCTCTCTCTCTCTCCTTTTGTATATAAGCCGCACCTCTATTCAGCCGCACCCCTGTATGCGTGCGCGGCGCATGAAATTGCAGCAGCGGCACATGCGGCACTGGCTAGACCTCTGCAGGGCAAGGACCGAACTATCTCGACGTATAGCGCGGGTGGGGCGCGCCGCCGCCTCGCCCTTGCTGCTGCTCCTCGCCGCCCCCCGTATTATATGCACACATATACGACCACGCGATATATGTATACAGTGTGGCTCTCGCTTGCTCGCTGTGCTTTACTACTTCCGCGTGCGCTAGTTTTCTCTTCTTCTTTTTTTTCCGTAGCTCGCGGGCTTGTTTTGGCGGCGGCGGTAGTAGCGGGGAGCGCCCTTATCGGCTTTTACGGTTATTGCGGATTAAGGGAGGGAATTTCGACGATGGCCGGGGTTTTTGGGGCGAGAGGAGAGCAAGAGAGAGATGGAGGGTGGGAGTCGTGGAATTTACGACTGTTTTCGGGTAGAGTGATTCTTTGGCAGTGGGTGACGATTCGAGGATGACGATATGGTGCGGCGCGGAGCTTTTTAGGGGTGGATTTTGGTTACGCGCTGAGAGAGAGAGAGTAAGGGTTATTGCAATTGGGGGAGGTTTTAGGAAGTTGCTGTTAGTATGTAGTTCGCGTTGAGAACTGATAATGAGTCTTTGGTTTAGCTTTTTTAGGTGTGATGATTTAGTTTGCAAAACATTAGGCAAGGACGTTTTGTTAGAGGGAAATCTGTGAAATACTATATTAAAAGGCTGAATACTTATGACAAATACGTTTTTCTTGGTCCAGGAAACTTTTTACTATATTAAGATATATTATAGTTATATTCATATCTATGCTTATCGTTCGTTTAATATTCAATAGTTTCCAAGTTAATTTACCGTGCACAGGTACCCGAAATTTACGTACACATTTTAAATCCTATGGGTACAATAATATCAATGAAAACTTTAGGTACTATAGTATTGGACGATCTAAAAAAATTATCTTGCGATAGGGTAACTGAAAAATGAACACGAAGTAATTATTTCAAATTCCGATCTCAAAACGTGTAAAATTCAAGCTCTATTATAACTTCGAGCTAAGTAGGTCAAACTCTATTCCATTGCCAGAGAACAACGGTGCAGCAACTCAAATTCTGCAATTTTCAGATTATTGTGCAATATTATTATAATCATCTTGCAGATCACGCGGCAAGTGCAGATTATAAGATTTATGCGCTGTAAAATATTCATTTCGAGTTATATATTAGGTTTAGAGAAATACTACAAACTGAACTCTGTTTCGTACTAATTTTGTTATTATTAAATAAGATAATTTTATTAAAGTTAAATTTTGAATAATAAGTTTGTCGTCGCACTGTTCGCAATCACTTCTCGTAATGGAAATTCCTCCCAAATACATATACTCAGTATTATATAAACAATCGCTATAATATGTTGTACGGCATATAATACACATATAAAGATCTCAAAGCTGTCACCTCCTATACAGTTTATGATGAAAATTCAATTAAATGACACGTTCAGGAAGAAATTCATTTGCATGTCTTACCAATGCAGATTCATTCCACTTAATGTAGTAGACACGCGCCTGCACAGTACACCTCGTTACAATAATAAACTACAATTTACATTTTCTTATATGTTATCCCAAACCCCGACGCCGACAGCCTCGATTTACGATCTCACAAGGTCCGCTCCGGTTATACACAAGGTTTAACTCCTATTAAAAAGAAATAAAATCCTCCGCACCTTCTAAATTTCTCTACAGCTTAATTACAAAACCCGACCGATCCGTTAAATCCTCGCTTTATCAAAGAAAATCAATTTATATCCCATCAACCGCCTCGCCGTCGATAAAGTATAACAACGGGGTCCCGATGAGAGCCGTATATACCTTCTACAAATTCATTCCGCGGCAAATCCTTCTTACATATCGAAATAAAACAAAAACAAATAGGTATAGAAGAGAAGAAGAAAAAAGAATCGGGAACGAACGAACGCCACGGTGGATGAGAGAAAGCAGCGTTGTGAGTGGAAGAGAGAGAGAGCAACGTATATATGAATCGATCGTTCGCCAATGAATCACCTCGAAATCCCCTTTTCTTGCGATAAAACAAAAGCTCGTAGTATGGCTAGCGCGCAGGCTTTACGGGCTTAATCCGCGTGTGGGGGCCCGTCATAAATGTACCTACCGCGGTATAGCGCGCAAATTGGTCGAATGGGTTTCCGGCTCGCCCGTGTGCTTATACTACTGCAAGGATTGCGAGCACCAGGGAATATTAAAAAATTGTTAATACATGGGAAAGCCGTGGATTGTTTCTTTTATTCTATCCTTTTTTTTACGTTCGCCCGCAGTGCTGATGTAATAAGAAGATTTTTGTATAGAATTATTTATAAACTGGATATAGTATGGAATTCGAAAAAAAAGCTTTTTAGTATTGCGCGAACTAAATATTCTAAAGCTTTTATTTTACTATGTGTTCTCGTCAATGAATTAATAGGCTTTAGAAATTTTTTATATAGCCAAGAAGATTTGTAGTATAAGTATTATAATATTCAGTAAATCTTTCATTGTCTTTTACGTTTTATTTGAGGCTCTGTAGCTCGCCGCGATTTTCCGGGTGAAAGCTGGACGATTCGTGGTTATGAAATTCAAATGTGTGAAGAGAGAAACCACTTTATCGGTTTGAAATTAATCCTCTATAGATCGGAAAATGGAAATGCTTTGAGTATTCAAAATTTTTTCAGCCATTTTCTTTAATATTGGAATGTATAACATTACGGGACTTTTTTTTAAATTATATATTATTAGTCAGGGAAAACTGATGAACTGTACATCTAAAAGAATAATTTTATACATTTTAATTAATGAAAAGATTCAAACGAAATCCAGCGTTAAAATGAATTTACATGAAAAGTAGTTCCATATGTTTATCAAATGTAGGTTTGCTCTGAATCGAGCAATTTCCGTTCCAACGAACGCGAATATATAATTTTCTCAAAAATTAAATATGCAAACGTCGAGCCGAATTTTCTGCAAGATTTGATTTCGCTTTTTCTCCAGATCAATTAGAAATACATGTGTACGCATATATAGCATTGAATTTTCTCCTGTTTACCGTGCGCATCAATCACTCGACGGTTAATTCGCGGCCTCATTCACTTGTCGCTACGGTGAGCGCAAAAATGCCGCAAAGCAGCACAACACACAAAGCAGCAGTGTATTACTATGGCGCTTGCACGCCCAGCTATAGCGTAATTTATGCAACGTGGAGAGTAGTACGGCGACTGCTGAGTATACAAGGCCGGTAAAACATCGTAAACAGTAAATTCCTGGCATGGCCCGAGAGTTTGGATATATAGCGCTCGGCGAGCAAGCGCGCAAGCAAGCAAGCACGGGGCTTCTGAGATATACATCGGCTCGTCGGTACATTAAAAATTTTAATTTCGCATATCAGTCAGTAGCTCGAGAGTCGAGAATTAATATATAATTAGATTACTGAATTTCTATCACTAGAATAAGTACCAATAGTTTTTTTTAAATGTTTGTTTACGCTAAAGTATATAATATTGGTCATAAATTATTCTTTTCGTATTTTTTCCTTGTTTATATTAAATTTTTTTTGTAATATGCACCGCGTGGAATACTACAATTTTTTCCTGAATGAGAAGTCTTTGCAACATAAGTAATAATTGCAATGAAGCTTACTTTGTGATTCATCCCGCACTGCTGTAGTGCAAGTAGATTTAATGACTGAGGCCGCTTGGCAAAAACCAAATATTTATAAAAATAATAATTATTTTATTTTAACTTGTTCGCATGCATCATTGTAGTAATAGACGCAATGAGAATGCAATGCACAAGAACTGGGGATTAAAGCTCATATTTTCTTCAAGTTTGAGGATTGAATATTTTGTCTTTTTGATTTAATTCAGTATATTTCTATATGTGCTAATAAGTTGATACTATAACATTGTAGACTATTTTCAAAAGTCTGATGTAAAAAATAAAAATAAAAACTACATTTGAAACGTGACCTAGTTAGTATCAATTAGCATATTATAGAAGTATACGAAACCATATAGTTAACTAAAAATATTAAAAAAAAATTGACAATCCCACTTTTTCCCGTGGACCCTTCATATTCATCCCAAGTTAAAAATTTTTCTTTCAAATATATATATCTAAAATACACTAAATTTATCCTTCATTTCAACAAATTTTCAAATATAAATATAAGTTCCAGCAAATATACGTATTGCTCATATATAGGCGGAAAATTTATGTGAAATGTGCCTTATACTTATTACCTCTGTACTTAGCCAACCAGCCTCTCTTTCCTCTTTACATTTACTTAAAAACTGATGTCCATTATTACTCACTTAAACTTGTGTTATTCCTATTTCTATATATAATGAATATTATAATTTAACGAGATTCATTTTAAGATTAATAATTACACAACTATTCCAAATACATGTATATACGGTTATACTTGTCCCGTGATACAATTTTCAGAAGTAATAAACTTGAAAATAAATGATCGAAAAAGAAATGACTAATTCATTAAACATCGATTCGACCGCACGTGAATTTAAGGCCAAAACCTTCTGGTACGTGCTATATACTTCGATCTCTCGACTTCTGCCGAACCTTTGCAGATATTCCGAGAGCGTTGATTCAATTGCCAAGATCTAACTGATGGAAGGGCAAAAGTTTCTCTTCCCCAAAACCTAGAGTAGTGCCCCCCCTAATATGATTACGAAATTGACTCTAAGTTCGTAACATTAATAATGATCAACGGTACGGCGAAACGAGCTACTCATCCCTCGCAAAACTTATATTGCGGCTGGCGGAGCGGAAATGTAGCGCCCCACAAAGAGCGACTTTCCAAATTACGTTTAAAATTACAGGTAAAATAAGTTTCATTGTTCTTTGTTTTGTAATTACTTTATTACAATTTCCTACTTGCCTACCATTACCTAAACTAATCAATTATTTTCTTCCAATAATATATATTTTTTTTATTGTAAAAAGATCACCCTATATGAACATTTTTTATTTCACACAATAGTAAGTGATATATACTAATGGAGCTAGAGCAGTGCAGAAGTATAATATATACCGTTGATTCTCCGAAAAAATGCCGTTTTTTTTTCTTTGTAATCTCTGTTAGATATTTTACTAGATTTCATAATATAAAATCTAGTAAAATATCTAACGGAGGTTACAAAGAAAAAAACGGCACTTTTTCGGAGAATCGCCCATATGTATAATTGTTTTACACACACTTGGCATAACAAATATGCATTTATATTAATTTTATACTGCAAAATGACTTTTTTTCAATTTTGTTCTTCATCTAGCAAAAGGGAACTCTCACGAAAATAGTATTGATTTTGTATATTATTTATTTATTCATTACCGGCTAACTATTTACGAAGGATGAAATATGTATTTAGTATTTATCGGTGGCATCCCTCCTAAAGCCAGAAAGATAACACAAATTATTATTGATTTATAACCGGTCGTTTCGAATTTCCCGCCCACATTGATCAGCTGTGTAAATATGGCGCATGATGTTTTTAAACATTCAAAAGATTCTCTTATCAATTTTTGAGTATAAGTACGATCTGTGGCTTGAAGAATAAAGAATTAAAGGAAACATTAGTTCGATTGCAGTATAAATGTTGCAGAAAGTTATTAGAAGTACTTAATAATAACGTAAGCAAAAAGAATTTTTGCAGCTCTTTTATTTTGCTGACATTGTGAATTCTACAAGGTACGACACCGGCACACCTGCAATTGTAATAATTATGCTGTTTGTTTATCTAGGTAACTTGCATACAAACTTAGTTTTAGTATCGATTTCACCACATTGCGAAAATTTTGCAAAGACCGGCACTTATCGAAAAACGAACTGGTTTTGAGTTTAACCTCGAATAATAACATTCGAAAATCAAAATGATGAAATTAACTGCAATCCTAAGCCCAAAATCAAATATCAAATTTTCACAATTTCGATTCCTTTCACAATTGGCAACAAGAGAGAATGAAAATGTAGATGAAAAGATGCAAGCATGGCAAATACATTCCTATGGTGGTTTCGATGAATTAAAATTGTCAAGAACAAAGATTCCAGTAATTTCTCAGCCATCTGATATTTTAATAAAAGTTGATGCTGCTAGTGTTAATCCAATTGATGTTGCTGAGTTGCGTAAGTAAATTTTTTTTTTTAGTATTTATAAAACTTGTCTAAATATTCAATATGCTATTTATATCTCTATAGATGGTTATGGATCTACTGTTTTGAATCTCATGCGTAAAGCAAAAAGTTGTGAGGGTAGACCATACAGTGATATCGAATTCCCTTTAATACTTGGCAGGGATTTCGCAGGAACTGTGGTTTCTAAAGGACACGGAGTCGACAGACTCAGAGTTGGAGATGAAGTATGGGGTGTTGTACCTGTTGAACAACAAGGGTGCCATGCTGAATATGTTATGGTCGACAGTTCTCTGGTAATTTATATCTAATATTTAGAAAACTATCAATCTTATAATTCTTATAAAAATAACTATATTTCTAGGTAAATCTGCGGCCTGCAAATTTGTCTTATATTGAAGCTGCCAGTATTTTATACGCCGGACTTACAGCTTGGTCAGCTTTGTGGTACACAGGAGGACTGTGTTACCAAACTGCATTAAACAGACAAATGAATAAACGAGTTTTAGTTCTTGGTGGTTCAGGGGGCGTAGGAACCTTAGCAATTCAACTTTTAAAAGCTTGGAATATGCAAGTAAGTTATTTTTACAAACTGATTTCAGTCATAACAAATACTATTATGAAATTTTTAAATCAATTATTAAACAATGGCAGGTAATTACGACATGCAGTACAGATGCCACTGACATGTTGCAAGATTTAGGTGCGGATGTTGTTATAGATTACAAACAAAATGATGTAGATTCAAGAGTGATAGGAGAGGGGCCGTAAGATATTAATTTATTTCTTATATTTATAGGAATTTTTATATTTACTCACTTCATTAATTCCTAGGTACAATATAATATTAGATTGCTGCAATCAAGGGCCTGATGTTGTAAAATCAAAAGGTTACCCCCACTGTAATTACATAACATTGAATTCTCCACTTTTAAAAAATATAGATGAGCATGGATTGATTTGCGGTTCTATGAAAAATTTTGCTGATTTACTAAAATATAATTTGCCAATTAATGAAAAGAAAAGTTTGGTAAAGTGGGGCTTTTTTGCTCCTTCTCCAACTGGAATAAACATGATTCAAGAATTGGTTGAACGTAAACAGGTAAAACTAAATTCAATGCATAAAATCTTTCTGTTCACAAAAGAAGACAAAAAAAAAAAAAAACAATTTTCTTATTTCCAGCTGGTTCCTGTAATACAAGAAGTATTTCCATTTGAAGAATTACCCAAAGCATATGAAAAATTGAGCAATGGCCATGCTAGAGGAAAAATTGTTGTTGATATGAGATAAAATTAAGTATCGATTTTAAAATATTCTAGATGTTATATTATAATTAGACATTACTGTCTAAATCGTGTTTGTACAAAGTATTTTGATATTTACAATAAATATTTATTTTATAATTTATGATCACCTAAAACCTCGTGAATGTATCTGTTCTCCAAGTATCGATAACGATCCTATTCCATAACCAACTTTATTCCTAACTTCTAACCAGTTAGTTATTGCAATAATTTCAGCCCTTTTAGCACCTTCTTGTAACAAGTGATTTAGGTACTGTGGTTCATCCATGTATTCTTCTATTAATGTCCTAATAGGGTTTATTTTCTCAATGACTACATCTGCTAAGGCTAATTTATATCTGAAAAAAAATATCAAATAATAAATATTTACCCTGCTACATTGAACATTACTTTCTCAGAAGAAAGAAAATTTAACTTACTTTCCAGTTTCTATGCCTTCAGCTTCTTTACAGATCTCTTCTGGAGATTTACCAGTAAGCATGGAATGAATATTGATCAAATTAGCTACACCTGGTCGCTTTTCAGGTTCATAAGTAACTTCTGATGTAAAATCTGTTATAGATTTTTTAATTTTATTTAATATAACATCAGGTCCATCTGTTAAATCTATACGACTTTTAATATCAGTACATGATTTTGACATTTTTTGTGTAGGATCTCTCAATGATTTGATTCTACCCGAATCCTCTGTAAAAAAATAAGTATAAAATATATTCAGATTAAAATAATTATACATGGTCAAGATAAATTTGATTTATTGTTATTGTATTTTAACAAATTCTTACTATTTACAACTGATACTGGCATAGGGAATGTTTCACCATAAGTCGTATTAAACTTTTGAGCTAAATGTTCTGCCAATTGTATATGTTGAACTTGATCTTCTCCAACAGGTACATGTGTAGCTCTAAAAATTTAGTTGAAATAAACATAAATAAAAATTTATTTTTTTAAATTAAACTTGTATAAAAAAGCCTACAGGATTTCCTGCAGTGTTTTTTCCTACAGGAACATATAAGATAAAACTTACTTATAAAGTAAAATATCAGCTGTCTGTAAAACAGGGTAAATATATAAACCTAAGGGTATGTCTTTCAATTTTCCACTTTTCTCTTTAAACTGTGGTTGATGTGCAAGTCGAGGCATTGTCGTTAGACATGCAAATATCCAGCTCAGTTCTGCGTGCATACATACTGTTGACTGTTGAAATAAAATACTTTTATTCGGATCAATTCCACATGCTAACAAAGTTGCTGTGAGCTTTAAAATATTTTCTCTTAGCTCAATAGGTTTCTATAAAAATCAAATTCAAGTGAAAAATTGTTACAATTTATAAATTCAAAAAATGTTAGCTAAAATTTTTAATTACATATGGCAATGTTATAGAATGCATATCAACAATACTCCAAATAACATCTTCTCCACTATTTTGTAAATCAACCCAATTTTGAATTGCGCCCAAATAATTTCCTATATGAACTGTACCTGTAGGCTGAATTCCTGAAAATATTCTTTTTGGATAAGATTTCTTTGGCTTTTCTTCTTTCTAAAATTATAAATAAAAATATCATTCATGAAACCCCATTTTATATTATTTTATTACTTTTCGCAAATATGTTACGCACCCCACTAAAAGTTCTAACAAAAATTTGTTTTTGTTTTTGAAATGCTTTAATCTGATTTGAAGTAAAATTTTTAGATAATAATAATTTTTTAAACATTATAAAATCAATTAAATAAAATTAAATATCTTTTATTGTTTGAAATAAATTCGATCAACACAAAACTGCATCTAGCACTCTAGCCGACCAATTTCGAGGTTAGAACTTATCAGCTGATCTACAGATGGCATTCAAGTTTACCGCGAATTTAAGCTGTCTGCCACAGTACATACCTATATATTTATACCTATACTTACAGTTTCGAAATTTGTATTAATTTTTGTAGAAATTATCATTTTTTATTAAAACTTTGCTGCCTGTAAGTTGACTAATTTAAGTAAAAAATTAAGAATACAATTTTTATCAACGCAGTATAATATGCTTATAAGTCAAAAGAATTTTTACAATTGCCTTCATTAGTGTTTACATATGTAAATATTGTGATTTGTTGACTTTAACGAATGCTTCGTCCTTCAGAGAGGAGAAATTCTCATTTACCTTTGTGAGTCGGAGTTCGGAGTCACGTTGTTCAAGCTGCAGCCTGCAACGTTAAATTTCAAAATTGACTCATTTTTAAGGAATAAATTACAATAATTGCAGCAAAGTGACTTGTAACTTATTGTAAACTTGAGTAGCACATTTGACTTTGATATAAATTTTAATCTACTCGCCAATGAGGTTAAGAAAATGAATATAGAAAGTATGATTACTAACGCATCTAATATAGAAACCGACAAAACCAATACGTAAGTACTAATTATAATACACTATTTATTTCATTATTTATTCATGACTAATGTGTACAATTGAATATTCATTTCAAAATATTCATTATATTGTCATTCTCGTTTAATATATAATTGTTTACATTGTTTAATAAACAAAAAACGTTAGTAGTAATAACAACGTATAATATACCTACGGTATATCATTAAATATATTCATTCAATTAACTAATAATTTTGTACTTAATTTCGTCCCAATATAGTGCTCCCGTCGATTGGAACGACAATTATTTCTCGTACAAGCCATACATCGGCATTCCAGCAACAGGCGACGCAAAATTCTACCCGGACTCCGACTCCATAACGGATCTACTGCCTGCAGAGACAGAAAAAATGGAACTCGCGCAGGAAGTGAATACGCAAGAACCGGGCGACGTCGAGTGCGAGCTGGCAGTGATGGCAGAGCTGTTCGGTTACGCCAAAATCGTGTTCCCGGTGACCAGAGAGATCGTTGTCCAGCCAGTGGCCGGAAGCAAAATGCTCGACTCGGGCACTCCCATTTTTGTGGAGCAAAATAAAGACGGCCACGGAGGATATCGCCACATTGGCAGCATCTGGGATATCTTTGGAACCGTAAATGAGCCCATGTACTCTGTCATCATGATCAAGGATATAAGGATAAGTGATTCTTTCATAGTCGGCTGCAAATTGTTTTTCATGTGTGGGCATCCTGAAACACGGTATCTTAGCATCGAATGCGAGGGCGATAGTTATGTTATAAAGCATAACCAATCGTTGTAAAATTTTTTTATATCGTGTGAGTGAAAATATTTTTTGTTTTTGTTCATATTACTTAAAAATTCGTGAAATAATTTTTTTTTTTTTGGCTTCTAACTCGTTTGTTTGTAAGAAATCAATGAATGGAAAATAGTATTCTTCAATGTTAAGTTGCTTAACTTTATGTTAAAAAATAATTATTACTATTATGTTATGTTCCAAGAAGAATAATTATATAGGGTAACTATTGTTTTGTTTGTATTTTCATTAATAGCATTAAATGCAATGCCGAAATAAACAGTATTTTTTTTTGTTTTTTTGTAAGATTCATTAATTATGTGAATGTATCTTTCATTTATGTTTTCAAATAATAATACATTATATAAAGTGAAAATTGGCTTTGTGATTTCTTTTAAAACTATTTTTATTTCATACAACTTAAGGTGGTTTTCAATGCCTTGCAAAGCAAAAATATACACACTGGAAAATCATTGAGAAGTTACTTAAATGTTTTTCAAATCATTAGAATGTGTTTCTAGAAATGTTTGTGTTCTTGAAAACATTAAAGGTTGCTCTGAATCAATAGGTAAAGAAAATTGCTACATAAATTGCTTTTTAAACTCTATTCGTTTAAAACAATTAAGATAGAATAAAATTACTTTTTATAATAATAATAGCCTTAGCATTTCATAATCGCGGTTGTCCTGATAATTTTGAATACCAAGGATCAAATGAAAAAAAATTTGTTCATTAGTTTCTCTATCAAAATAATTGGTTGTCATAATTATATTTATGAAATCCCAAAGTCTATTTAATTGTGATTCGTCGGACATTATATAAAATGCAATACTTATTCATCTATATTTTGAGAAAAATAAAGTGATACGTTTATATAATCAGCCTAAATCTCATTCATTATTTACAAAAACTAGTACGAAAAACGCCTCCACGCAACACGCACTAAAATGCTGCGCTTAAACTTTGCGCACTCAAGAGTCGTAAGTATTATCGTGCGTGAACACACGCAGATTTACTTACAGCAAAAAGGAGTTGAGCGCGAATCAGAAAAAGATCTCGCGGCGCCGCACGGTCGTAAAACACATAGACAGCACAATGGTTCGCTCGTTCGATAATAAAACAAACCCCCAGATTTCGACCTCTCTTTCTTTCTAAGCCATTGTCAACATACGCATGGCAAAATTTGCGTTTATCGATATAGGCACACCGACTACTGCGGGAAGGTCTCTGATGCCGGTAAAAAGCAAATACGCGCGCTTGCGCTTTTTTATCGTTTCTGTATAGCGAAGAATTGGTTTAGCAGCTGCGCTGGTTCGGAGAGGGAAATTACTCATGTGTCCCTGAAAACGAATAATCCTCCGTGTCTATCGGTGTATAAAAGGCACGACCCGATCCTCATGCCCCAGTTTGTGCGAAAATTTTTCGAATTGCGCTACGGCGGGATCGGACGATCGCTGAGAAAAAGAGAGGATAGACAGAAATCCGATACGCAAAAATCTTCCACGTGAACGCTTATTGGCTTGCTGTGGGTTTTCGATTTCACTTTGTTGGTTAGTAAACGTGTATATTATTTATTATCAGTAACCGAATAACTATAATTACTTGGATTAACAAGACGACTGCTAAGGCGATTAGTTTTTAATATTTGATGGATTTTTTTATAATTTGATTCAAAGTACGTAGTATCAAGATAAACGATGCATTGACCCACAAATTTACATTTAATTACTGTTGTAAATTTTTATTTGCCGTGACACTAGAGTTAAAACATAAACAATTTCATAATTTTATACAAAATTTTATAACAATTTTATACTTTGGCATTTTGTTATGTAGTTTAAAAAAACATAAATTATTTTATCTGAGTTTATATAAAAAAAAATATAAATTAAAATTGGCACCTAATAGCTCTGCAAAACTTTATTCATTATTTCATTGAAATAATTACTAATAATTTCCAAAATAAAAGAGGAAGCAACATCACACGAAACAAACTTTAATTATGATCTAAATCTTTTACAGAGTAGTTTTGTTTGAATACAGTTTTGCATTCTTTTACATACATATTGTTAAAATATAACAATAAGAATAATGAGATTGTTATAAAATGAAATGAGATATAAAACAAGAGAATTTTATGATTAGTCAATTCAAATTAAATTGAAAAAATATGACACGAGGGGAATGCCTCTTTTTTCGAAAAATATAACTGCAATAAATACTACGTTGAGAATCAAATTTAAAAAGCATTATATTAAAGAATTAAACGTTATATACAGCGAATTATTTCATATCGTTATAATGTAAAAAAAGGTACGATAAAATGTAGTATACACTTTTTTTTCCGGAGACTGACAATGACAACATCTTATCAATTATACGAGCATAAGTTCGTTATAGAAGGTGTGAGACATGATAATATCGATCGTGCACCATAATAATAATGCGTCCTACAGTTGTGACATGTATTTTTATTGGCCGAATATAATTATTTACACATTAAACAAATATAATTTTTTTACTTCGCTTTAAATTGGTATTACAATTTGATAAGCTTACAGATGTGATCAACATAGCCAATCTTTGAACATTCTTAAACTCTAAATAAAAAGTTTTTTCCCTTTAGTAACCTTATTAATCATTAGAAAAACCGAATCATTTCAAACGTTATTGTATACAAATCTTTAATAAAATTAAGCTTCAAATAAGCATGAAGAAGTTGAAACAGTGAGCCCGTCGGCGTGGTGGCGCGATACAACTTTTATTTGGGACTTTTTTTTATTTCTTACCGTTCTCCAATTATGGGTGAAAAACTGTTTTCTGGTCAGGTTTCTTGACAAAGTAGGTAGGTACGGGGCTGATGTTTTACGAAGCTGTATTTTTTACTTTCGTTTTTAAATGGTATGTTTTTCCAAATATAAAAAATGAAGGTGACTCGCGAAGTTTATTTCAGCCCTTAATCGTGTACTGGACCATAACGTCAGCCTACTGATCACAGACATCGAGCACAAACTTACTGCATTTTTAAAAACTTACTTAATATTCTGTTGTAAATAATTTAATTACAATAATTTCGTTTCGAGATGGTTATTTTGCTAGTTGGCGCGCGTCAATTTCTTTAAATAATACGGGTAAATCATATTTTTCGTAACTATTAAGAAATATTTTTAATATGAAAAAACGTATAATTTATATTAAAATCGTTCGGTAATAATGCTCAAAATTATTTTACAATAATTATATATTCCGATTTTGAAGCAAATACTATGATTTGAAAAATCATCTCAAAGTCGGCGCCGCCGATTCTTGCGACTTTTGCATTTTTATATGCCTTTTCGACGTTCAACTTCAAACCCTTATGGCTTTTGAAGAAATCAAAATTTTTTAATTGTCAAACAAACGAATTAAAGCTCTATTTTTTTTTTTTTAATTTCC
>UXGD01001189.1:0-38575 GCA_900474315.1 Torymus auratus | reverse complement strand
TTGAAAAAATAATTACCTGACTAATTATACTAAAATCTATTTTTCGAGGCTTTAACTCAGGCTGGCCCCCTTAAGTGAAGCAAATTTTGAGAATATACCCTCCAATTAATTTTCACATATGGAAATATGTGACAAAATTTTGAAAAATCATTAAAAAATTACCCTGCTGTACGCTGCAGAACACGTATTCCGCAATGAGTAGTCTATACCTGGACCAAGGATATTCGAGCATGCTCCTAGTAACTTTTACAGAGCTATATCTCCACGTGTTGGTCCTGTCGAAGAATGGAATAACCATCGACATTAATCAGACTATGTCATCAACTATCGGGTCTAGTTTCGATTTAGCTATTACTAATTGGTGATAAAAATGATTATCCGCGATTTATTGTGCAAGAGCATTTTATTAAAAAAAATTTTGCGTTTCGGCACGTAGGCGGCATAGGTCGGATCAAGCAGGTCTGTATTCTATGCTGCTGGGAACACACCACGGCTCATTGTGCATAGCACACAAAGCTCTTCACAATTAACTAACAGCTCCTCCTTACATACCATTTTATTCGCAGACATCGACTACACGTGTCCGCGGATTATGAGAATCCACTTCCTGTCATTCCAGGAGCTCTCAATCCCTCTTCCGCGATTATATCCCCACGGGAAGAGAATCGCAGCAGCTTTACTCGGAAACCGAATCAACCTCATCACCCACTCGCGTATTTTTGAGGGCGCGCTCACGCGGGTCGGCAGAAGAGCGCTGATTAAAATTATCCGCGCACGCGTGCACAACTCGTTTTCAGGACATTAGAGCGGACGCACGTGCACTGTCTCTGCCTCCTAAAAATAGCCTTTTCACGTTTATTCGAAAACGCACGTTTATTCAACACAAATGCATATAATACAAAATGCAAATCGGACGCTTCATTTTAATACCTTAAAAAAGCGGTACAACCTTTGTACTCGTGTACATACATATAACTGCACGATATTTTCCTTCACACTATACCTCTCGCGGATACAACCGCACGCGCGCACGTGCCGCGGTATCGATCATCCCGTAAACCGATAGCGCGCGGGCGGCGCTCGACGTTCTTCCAAGAACGCGGGCGGTCGGGGATAGCTAGCGAGGGGGGGCAATTTGACGAGATAATACCGGAGGAGGTTATCTCCCTCGGAAATTCCGGCCGGAAGGCGGGACGCAGCCGCACAGCAGAAGCAGCAGCGGCAGCTATCCCCTCCGGGCGTCAAATCCAAAAGTTCAAAGTTATACGAGAGGGTACGAGCGGATAATGTGTAATACCCCCGAGCACCGCGGACTAGAATCTACGGTTAACGAGATTAGAATACGAGGTTTTCGGAATGTCGGACGAGTCTTTTCCCGGGAAGGGAGTATAAAGAGTCTCTGTCTCTGCGTGTGAGAGAGAGAGTCGTTACGCAAGACCGAGCGCTCAAAGTTCAGCATCGGATGCATTCAAAGGGGCCACACGGAGGGAGTTTTATTTGCGCGCTGCATCTTGTAAATATTCCAAACGGTGAGGTGTGTGTGTGTATTCGGAGCGTTACGTAAGGAATTTTTTTGCCGGGTTTAATTATCGGCTAGTTCTCTTCGGAAGGGTAATATCGAGTCGGATAAAGGGAGGAGGGAATGAGACTACTGTAGTGCTCTATGTTTATTTGTATAAAGATATAGAGAGATTGGCCAGTTTGTATATACGTCGCCTCTTGCGAGCAGAAAGTTGCGCTGTAACTGCTATAACTTTTCGATAAAAATTGCGGTATAATTCATTGCAGCTCTGGGATTTGTACTCCGCAATCCTTGATAATATGGCCATGACGTATATATTGCAAAATAGAACAAATTTTCACGTATATACAAAATTTTGTCATTATCTAAACGCACAATTAAACGCGACGATAGAACCATTCCCTCATCGTCACTTGAAACGCTACCTTTTCAATCCAGCCCTATACCTCCCACTCATTCTCCTCTCCTCGAACACATCACGCGAGCCGCGTAAATCACCGGCCAGAATTAGATCATAAACAACAGTAGAACCAGTAAATTTCAGCATCTCTAGCCTCCCACCTCTGCCGCTATTCCTATCTCAACGCGAAAAGGCCTCTAAACCGTCGCGAAAGAGCCCCGACCAATGAAGACTTTCCGCGGCGCTCTCTCTCTCTCTTTCTCCATATCGCTCCTCTCTCTACCCCTTTTACGATTCCTTTACGAGGCCTTTAACTCTCCCTCCCTCGCAGCAGCAGCAGATCGTTCGCCGCGATTATATATATGTACGTACATACGTACGTATAGCGAGCGAGTAAAGCGAGGGAAAAACAAAGCGCGTGCATTATACGCGAAAATGAGTAGAGCGCAGCATATAGGGACGACGACGTGCCTTATCTGCAAGAGAGGAGCGCGGGGCGCTGGATTCATATATGCGATGGGGGTTGTTTTACGAGCGCGCGTATACCGGCGATTGCGTCGACTCCCGTTTTCCCCGCTGCACGAGCCTTTTTTTTACGCTGCAACTTCCCCCCTTTTTTTTAGGTAAGCGATTGGAGGGGCTCCAACGCACGTACGACTGGTTTTTTTTTTCTTTCTCGTGTGCGAAGCACGGGGTAAGTGAAAAAAGCAGCAGTGTATATAGTGGCGGTTGTGTTCTCTGGGAACAATTTTCTGTAGTATACAAGAGTTTTTAGAATCTATGTGTGTATATAGGAAAATATTCGATTCGAGCGATCAAGTTGGCGAAGAAGAAACTTAAGCGCTGTTTCTCTCTCTCTCTCTCTCTCTCTCTCTCTCTCTCTCTCTCTCCTCACGGTATACAGAGCAAGTTTTGAATTTTATATTTATAAGCACGTTATATACTTTATATTCTCGGTTGTACGTGCGCGGCTAAAGTTCAGATCGAGACGCGCGACGGGCTGCGGTGGAGCCAAGTATATTCAGAAGTTTCGAAATTAAACTTTTCCGCATAAGTGTTTTATCGATAAAAGTCAGCGAGAGAGCGCGAACGTCATCGCTTTAAAGTTTACGGCTCGTTTCAGCCTTAACGCGAGAGCGGGAAAGAAAAAAAGGGACATGATCATTAGAAAAATCGCTTTATCGCAAGTAGTGGCGAGAGGGAGAGAGCTTTTGTACATTTAATTCAACGTCGCGAGCAATTGGAGGGTTTATCAGCCGTATACATGACGGCGGTGAAGTCACCTCCTTGATCAAGCGGAGGGGAAAACATTAATGAGCGTGTAGTTGTGTGTGGGTACGAAGTGGTAACGGAAATTTACATATACGTATTTATAGTTAATTAACTAACGAGGTTTTGTGCGCATGCTATCGGAGTATCGGGATCGTTATAGCATCGATTACATTACAAACAAAGCGTGTAATGAGTTTGCACACTTACACTATAATGTGCTGTGCTATACACGGTAGTAATATTGCATGAAAAAGTAAGGCGCGGAAAATTTGTTGTGAAAATTATACGATGCAGGTTGTGAAAGAGTCGCGGTATGAAATAATTATTGTGTATACCTAAATTGTAAGAGTCATTTGCATTTTCGATAATGCAACCGCGTTAATCGCGGTTTATTGTACTTATGCATGGACCGAAGTCTATTAGTTGTTTATTATAATAGAGTTGCTAATACACTTCTCTGATAATTAATTGATATATGTGGGTAAGAGATTATAAAAGAACCCTGTGTAAAAAAAAGGAAGTCTGGTGCAGCAAGTCTAGTTATGACCACTTTTGTCTCTTTTTGGTTATGTTCAGCTTAAAACCAGACACTTGCTCTAATAAAGCGTCAATGTAAAGCTTCATCTTCCAACAATAATGACGGAAAAGCTCATATACCTATACACATACAAAAATCTCTCCCGGCATCACCTGCGTCGATCTTCCCTTCTCTCCACCTATGCAATCTCAACGTTTAAAAAATAAAAGCCCCGCAATCGGACCCTTTACTCGTAGAAACAAACAACGGTGTTAAGTATTAACCGCGACACACACAGCATGGCGAACCTCCTCGTCGTCGCTCGCGGAATTTATCGAACGCGGCAGGGCTGTGCAGCCGGCGCTGCCACCACTGCGGTTTTAATTAAAAGGACGAAACTGGAGCTCCGCGTGGTTATGCATATAAAAATGCGAGTGCAGCGTCGTCGTCGTCGTCGTCGTTTATGGATAAATGATGCACGAGGCGACGGCGCCGCCGACTATGTGTTATGTGCTAGCCCTATAGCCGCGCGTATACAAGTCGGAATGCGCCCTGGACGTGGTCTAGTTGAGTGCAGAGTTGTTTTCCCCTTCTCTCTTTCATTTCTTTCTTTTTTTTTCTTATAGGATGGTTCTTGCAGCCGGTGGCTAGGTCGGCTATGGCTGTTATGTAATTGGGGCTCTCTCTTTTTCTCTCCATTGCGTAATTTTTTATGTACTTTGCTCGTAGATTATATACACTTACTTATAGCTCCGTTGGTTCGGAATGAATGCAACAAATTTTTAATTAAAAAAGAAAAAAAAACAATGAAAAACTTTACAGAGAGTCGGCGAGTCCGCGGGGGGTCAACGCGCAGAACTGCAGCTACGGATTCCCAAAGCGCTATACGGCCATTATAATATCCTCTCTCTCTATTTATTTTTAATAATGAGCTCGATACATTAAACTTTCCTGCCCAGGCCAAGTTGGCTGTTACCCGCGGAAATAAAATATTCTCCCCCAGCAAGTTTCTTTCTCTCGAACTCTCTCTCTCGCCGACTTTCCGAACTTTGCACAATAATTATTATCCCTCTGCGGGTGCCTACAAAGGAAAAAAAATCATCATCATCATCGCGATTTCTCGCATAAACCGTGCATATATAATACGTAATCGCCTATAGCGCCGCATCTACATATACCTATACACTTTCCCTCCCGGCTCCGTGCATTATATACAATGCGCGCGCACACACATGGTTCGTTACGATAAGGGCGCATCACCCAGTTCCCTCCGCCTCCTCCTCTCTGCTGCTCTCTTTTTTATATATACTCTGTATATATAACAGCAGCGGCGCGAGGGGGTGGGAGGATCGATACGCGATGTAAACACACGCGCGTCCCTCTTTTGTGTCCACGGGCGCGCGTGATTCGACCTCAAAAAATGAGGCCACACCATCGCGCCTGCGTTTAAAAAGACAACCTGTGTGTGTAAGTTGGGATGCACCGTGATTTATATGCCAATGTGGTCGGTGCCGTAGGGGGTAATTATTTTTTATTTATCGACGCCGTTAACCGCGTCGCTGCAGGGCGTACAGAGAGGGAGGAGAGAAATTTTAGGGGACGATAAAGCGCGAGCGGAAAGAGAAAGAGGGAAAGTTTTGATGGGAGAGATGATGCGCGTTAGAATATAGCGACGTATTGATGAAGCGCGCGAAAGGTAGTTCTGAATCCTATAATATATTTGAATAAAATTACAAGTTACGGCGCGGTCTGGATAATTGTACTCGCAATTTTGGGCGGATAATAGGTATTGTAGAGGAGATGGTGGTAAATCGACTTATTATTAAAGATAAGAATATTGTTCCGGCATAGAAATACCCTGTATTATCATCCACGTGTGTACCCACGCTTTTTTCTCTCTCTCTCACACATCACTCGATATTTTCGTCACGTAGAGGGTTAAATTCACGCGCGCGCCCTGGACTCGGAGAATTTCTCGCGAACGATCAGGCAGGATAAAGCCGTTCTTCCTCGACGAGTCTCTTCTTAGTCGTTGTCGTCTTGCATTCTCGCGTTTTTTTTTTCTCCCCCGAACGTGTGCTCGCGAGAATAAAGTTACAAAGGCGAGGCGACGAAAAATGCGCGCGCGCGTGCTTGTCCAAACTACGTGTCTCGGGAATTTCGCATCCAGAATAATTCTGAGCGAAATGGGGATCGGCCACGTGCTGAGTAAATAAGGCATGTAGGCTAATTTTCCGAAAATATGTTTTATGCAACGACAGTTTATTCGGCACGCGCAAGGTATTTTTTATTTTGTTTTTCGATGTGAAATTTTGAACAGTTTATGCGTACTGGATTATCTGATTTAATTCCCCGGAATCACGTTAAATGAAGAGCGGATATACAAACTCCGCTGGCCATGCATATTCATTGGGAATTCCAAGTTGTATTAAAATAAATTCAAAATTTGCAACTTATACAGTATATAAACCATAAAAAATAAATCTAGAATTTGCAACATATACAATATAAGAAATATAGAAAATATTGTCTATATTAGAGAAGAAAGATCTTGAAACACCTGCGACACTGCTCCCTTTCTTTCTTTCTCCCCGGCGCGCATAAGTAACGCTTTTATTGGACAGCGCGTTATCTCCCGAGAGTATTTTCCCTCCTTCGTCCACGTATATCCCTTTCTCTCTCCCTTTCAAAACTATCGATGCCATAACAATAAAAGCAGCCAGTTTTGCATATAGACGAACATATGTATACACACGATGCTCGAGACTTGCGCCTGGATTCTTTTTTCCCTGAAAAATCCTTTTTCGCGAATACGAGAGCTATATTATTTTAGCGCGTTATGTTTTACGTCGTTATACTCTCCGCGCAGATGACGAGGCAACTGGGATGCTGTTTAAAACCCTTTTTCCATTTTTATAATGCAAGGCGCAGGGAAAGCCGATAGATATACCTCTTCTCTCGTCCTGCTTTAATGTCCTTAATAAGACCGGGGGTTTGTTCGTCGTCCTACGGATTCCCACCTCTCCTCCATACATTACCAAAAGTGTACAAAATTTACCCGAAAAACTACCAAATCTCGTAACTCCGCTCTTTCACCTCGAACCGTCTCCCTCTTTCATCCGAAAAATCATCCCCGTCAATCTCCTTCAGCGCAGCAAGCAACCTTCGATCGACCGATCGATTCGTCATCTCAATCGGGCCGCTTTGTTTCCGCTCTCTCTCTCTCTCCCTCACGAGAGGGATTTCAAGACCGATCCCTCTCTAGAACGTGCGCGAGCGCTCGCGTCGCTCTATACACATGCGCTCGAGGATCGATACGAAGCCGACCTGGATTTCCTGCGACATTTTCATGTTCTGCAGTTATTCGCCTGTATGTGTGTGTGTGCGCTCTCTCTCTCCGGTGTGCGCGGGAGATCGATTAGATACTCCCTCTCGGCCGGCCGCGCGGCGAAAGCGAAAGTACACTTTCGTTCCTCCATTAAGAGAGAGGGAGAGCTTTTTCGATAACCTTCTTTCCGCCGGCGGCGCGCCCGCGCACTGCGAATCTGCTCTCCGAGAGGGAGAGAGTTTAGTTCGCCTGCACTGAGGGTGAGAGGAGGCGCTTTTTGGAGAAAGAGAGTTTGTGTGTTGGTAGCGATGAATGAGCGATGATGAGGGAACGGAGGCGCGGAGGAGTTTTGCAAGCGCGAGCTTTTCAGGAGGGTGGAGTTGTTTTGGGTTGCTGTCGAAGGAGGGCGGCCGCTGTGTGCTCGCTATTATTGACGTTCTCGCGCGGTTCTTTGATTTTAGATTCTCGTTCGTTATATGAATAACGGGCTACGATATATGAGGAAATCGCCAAGAAAGTAGCCCTTATGACGGCCAAAAAAGGGTACAAAATTTTGTTTAAGGCACACCCTCGCGACAAGGCTATTCTCGTTTGGTAGGTCACAACATATACGAAAACGCTCGTGCGTGTTCCAAAGGTGTTCCTGTCGCGAAGGTGTGCCTTCAAAAAAAAATTTTGACCATTTTTTGGCCGTCATAAGCTACTTTCTTATGGAGATTTCCTCATATATACGGCGATGTGGAACGTCGCGGTTATATATTAAAAGTTCGACGAAGGAATTCGCGGTAGGTTGCGCGCGCGCGTCGATATGAAACGCGGGTATATGGCAAAACAATGCGGAATATGTAATAATGCGAATAATATTATATTCGCCTGCAATGTCAATGTATAGTTATGAGCCACGCTCTATGTTGTATACACATTTTTCCGAGTACCCTGATTTACCGTTCCTAAAGAATTCAATGCTCTCTTTTACTCCCCCTTATATTATATTCTCGCATTTTCCTCTCTCTCTCTGCCTCTCTATACCGAGAGCGCGAAATATTCGCCGAATCAAACTTCTCGATATAATATATCCACATGCGTTTTAAAAATTCATTTACACTTAATACCCTCTTTCTCATCTTTTCGCAAAATCACTCGCTCTCTCTCCGGTGTTCTTAAATTATATAGAGCTTAACGTTAAACTTTGAAAAACGCTCTTTATCCTCCTCTGGCTCTCTCACTCCGTCGACGTGACTTTTTTTGCCGCGAAGCGAACGGCAGCAAAAAAAAGCAGCGCACAGATCCTCTCCGCGAGGAAATCGGTAGAACCGACCGTAGCAGCAGCATCTCTCTGACTGTAAAAAATTCACGCGGTGCCCGGATGATGAATGAGACTCGTGAAATTTTCAGTAGAATCAATTAGCGCGCTTTTTGCCGTACAGTACATACACACACACACATAGTGTGAATCGAATCACAGGTGCACGTGTGTATGTATAAGAGAGGCAGAAAAAAGTAGGGAGATTCGATTACCGCGGAATAATTCCATCCACCTCGTGTACATAACGTATTATAGGGCTATATACTGGAGCGCAGCGTGCTGGTTATAAAAAATTCAGCGGGCGATTCCATAAGAGCTTCTAAGCGAATCGGATCTATATACCACAGCGCGCGGGGCTGTATCACGTGCACGTACACGTGTGTGTGTGATGTAGCGTAAACGCTGCGGATCGCGGTCCCCGCGTTTCAGGTCGATCTGTTATATAGTTATGCGACTCGTCACTCGTTCTTTTTTCCATTGTTGTTTTTTGTAATTTAGTTTAATTATTTTAGGATGGAAACTATAGCCACGCGGCTGACCCACTTCAGTCGCGTAAATTAACGTCGAGCGCTTGTTAGCTGTCAGTATATATAGGAGGGGGATAAATTGCAATTCAAATAATTAAATACGGATATATAAATTATGGGCGGGGCGCGCGTGCGCACGGGCGTGTATATTAGCGAGAGAGCGCGCGCGAAACGTTATATTCTAATGCACAAATATTGTTGTTGTTGTTGTTGTTGCGTATTCGGTCCGCTAATGCGGATGGTGTATACAGTATAACGCATATATACAATGCATCCATGATTTCGACATATGTAAATAGACTCGTAATTGCGTACCTCGAAAACAACGAAATATCGTCGTAACATTAGTATATATGTGTATATTATAAATTGAAAAATGCGTGGAACGAGAAATTTCCGTGAATTCTTTCCTCCGCGTACCTATTATACATATATCCATTAAATAATTCGTCGCTGAATACATTCGAGGAATTCGCCGGGAACGCGGGGGCCACTCCGATATTAAAATATTATAATCCTTCGCTCCATCGGCCATGAACAGAACCGAGAAAAACCATTACTTTGTTATAATATATATTTGATAGAAAAAAAAAGAGGAAATACTCGTAAATCGAGTTACCTATATATAGAAAAGTCCCGACGACGAAATTAATATCGCAGAGTGTCGATCTCGCCATGTCATCGGCTCCTCGCGAAACAATTGCACGCTCTCTCCCTCTCTCCTTTATACTCGCATAATCGAAAACCCGCGAACGCGGCAATTATTATGTCCGACGAGAGAACGCGTGTGCTGCGAAGGTCGATGTAGGTATAAAAGAGTGCGCCTATATGTATAATATGCACGTAGACGAATTTCTCTCTCTCGCTCTCTCGGGTAATGTGATTTTTGCAGAGTTGCAGGATTGCGCTGCGTAAGCGCAAAAGATAGAGAGAGGGATCGATATAGAATATATGAATATGACGTGTTATATCGAAAGGGAGGTGTGGCGAAGTGAGTTGGATTCGGTGCGGGTGGGAATTTACACGCATATATTGAATACGTTTTATTGAACTGAGTGTGGTTATTGCGTTTGAGGATTGTTAACAAGTTTACTGTTAGTGGGGGGCGATAAGTGATTTACGAGTTGCGAAGTAATGAAGTTGAGTGTGCGGCAAAAAGAAACAAAAAAACTAATTTACTTCTGTCATACGTGCGCGCCGCGGCTCGTTAAAAACTTATGCATATATTAATATCGGCAATTTGCGCGCGAATTATTATTATTAAAATGTTCGATAAATATACCATTTTGATAGAGTATCTCGTTTTGAATGTAACACGATTTACTTCGGTAATGATTCGATGGAATAATCAACCTTAGCTATAATATTCTCCTCAATTTCCCCGACTACAAAACGTTTTCACGATAAAAATCAGAGCAACGGCCATAAATCGTCCGCACACATAAACCTAATAAAGACGTATAGTACCACTCTATACGCTCTAAAAATAAGACCACTCCGCAGGTGTGTTCGAGCGCGTGAAAATATGCAAATCAAAACCGTCTTCTCTTCACACACGAGAGATCCTCTCCCTCTCTCTCACTCGCATACTTACGCGTGCTCCGAAAAATCTCTATATACCTACCTCTTTTTCTCTACCGCTCGCTGCAAGAGATTGATTTTTCGCGCGGGTCCGATGTCCCATTACGCGCGCACGGAGGGTATAAACGAAGGCCGCTCGTTTTTATAATGAAGATCAATTTTTGTTCTCCTCTGCCCTCCCTTTCTCTCTCGTGTCCCTGGTCGAGTCAATTTTCCAGTGGGTCGCACGATGTTTGTTAGAGCTGGAGGTACCACTCCCCCGGAGACTCGTGTTTCACCCGCTGTGATATACGAGAGCGAGATAGAGCGAGCGAGTGGCTTTGTGCAGGCGCGCGTAATTTCTTAATTTTGAGGGCGCAGGGGGAGGTTTGTTTTCCGGGTGAGCGGAGTCGAGTTGCCGAGGGGACCGAGAAAGAGGGAGATTAGAGGATTGTGTTGTTGTGGCTGTCGCTGTGTGCGTACATATGTCTTTATTAATTGATAGTCGAGGAGGATAAATATTTAGTGGTAATACGAATGTATGTTGCGAGTCGTGTCGATTTATTTAATGTGCGAAGATGTTTTTTTTTCTTCTTTTTAATCACAGAAGGCGATTATTATTTTTCCAAAATTTGCATAATAAGTTCGACGATTTGTTTTTGCAATTAGACTTTTTTTTTGTATTGGGGATTGATGTGTTTTTTTGAGGATAAACATATCTCGTAAATTAGCAACGTTGTGGTACGAAATTACGTTAATTCTGCTTTTCTTTTGTAACAGAAAAACTGGAGAGAAAAAAAATGGCTCACGGTGTTGTATATATATGGATTACATTACATTACTCGCGCGCTCATCAGTTTTGCGTTATCAATGGAATGAAAAATGCGTCTCGCTACATCTGCACAAACTCATTTATCTCTCGCGCCGTATACAATTAAAAAAACCAAGAACGTATTAAAAATTCAACCTAGAATTACAATTCTTATTCCACTACATCACCGATAACAAAAAAAAACACTGCCTATCAAAAAAAAGCCGGGCATTGTATACCGAGCCAGCTATCAAGCTCCAATCTCTCATCATTCGAAACGGACAAATTTGCATGCAAACAACAACAGCGCACGCCCAACTACAGCGAACACCGTGACTTTCCTCTTTTCCCTAGTGTCATTCTTTAGCAATTTCCAAACCGTCATAACACATACACCTCCCGGGAACGTAACTACTCGCTCCAAAGTATCAGTGCTATTTATCAAAATCCAATTAAAGTCAGTAGCGTCCAGTCGTCTCTCTCCTCCCGCACGTCGACCGTCCGTTCGCAATCTCGACGCGTCCAAGTAACAAAACCCCGCGCGGATTCTGCGCGCTTTGAAATGCGACACTTCTCGCACGTTTTCCTTTCTTTCTTTCGTTCTTTCTTCTCACGAAAAAATTCGTTATCTCGACACGACGCTTTTCATCTCGCGCTGTGTGTTGTAGCGACGGCTGCTGTCGTTATCTCTCGCGCGCGCGCTTTTAACAAAAACACGTACACATCACACATATAGAGAAAGATACTCTGCGTGTGTATAGAACAGGGAGGGGGAGACGGTGGTGGCGGCATTATTACCTGCCGCTCAGCTGAGCAGCGCATTCTTTTCGCGAGCGCACGCGCGCTTAGCGCAGCGGCGCGCCGTAATTTATCCGCCGACGTCTCTCTCTCTCTCTCTCGTATAAATAGACACGCCAATAAAGATTGCGCACGTATATAGGCATTAACGTACACACAGACGGCGTGCTCTTCCGATAAAGGCGAAGAACGTCGCGCATCCGTTTGCACAACTGCTTGATGTGCTCCGTTCTGCAAGTCGGAGCTAACCTCAAAACACACGCAGCTCCGCCATCGTCGCTCGATACTCACTCTCCTCTATTACACGCAGAGAGCTAGACAGGCGAAATGCGCGGTATATGTACTTGGAAAGGCGGGGAAATAAACGAAAACTCAATAGACAGAGAGCGGGAGAGAGCTTCCTCGACGTAAAACCAATTGACGCGCCACTGCCTCTATACCTACCACCAACCCCTGTATGTTTTCCGTGAACTAACCCTCGCTGCTGTCAGCCGCGTCTCTGCGTGAACACACATACACCCGTCTGGTTTGTCTCTCCCACTCTCTCTCTCTCTCTCTTGCTCTCGCGTGCGCGATAATGTCATCGGCTGCTCGTTGCGCTGCGCTGCACAGTCCTATCCCGCGAGAGACAACTTTGCAATTGGAAGAGAGAGAGAGAGAGAGGCGGTGACCCTGAGCTCACTCTCCCGCGCACATAGATGTACATGTAATACATATGTGCATGTATATAGAGAGGCGCATGCACACAGTCGAGTGTCGTCGCGCGCGCGGGAGAAAGGCCAAAAATCGATCAGCGCCGGCCTACTCCCCGCGTGCGCGCTACTCCGTCTCTCTTCCTCGCTCTCGCGTGTATATGTGTATCCTATATATAAATATATATACAACACGAGTAAGAGAGCTGCGACCTATAACACGCGGGGGGCAGGCAGCAGCACAATGGGCGCCGCCGCCGCCGCTTGTATTTTCAGGAAAAAAAAATAGACTGATTGTAACTACTTACATTTTGGTGTGGTCGGTCATGATGCACAGCTATTGGTTCTCCTGGAAATTTTCCGCTATCCTCCCGTCTGGAGAGTGAAAGGGATGGGTTTCTTCTGGGTTATAATAGGGCGCGGAGAGGCAGACGACGGAAATATCGCTGCAGCGCCGCAACAACGACGACGAAAACTCGCGTTTTTGTTTTGTTATTTATTCCAGGGCTGCTGCTGCTATTGCTCCTTTCCCTTGTTTTTCTTCCTCGTTTCTGCTCCGATATGATTACCTCTATCCTGCGAGAGTTATGAGGCGTGATTCTCGCGGCTGGACATTTTCCTCCACGCTCGTCGTCGTCGTCTTTTCTTCCGCTCGATGTTCGTTCACGCGCGTATTACACATTCGGCGCACCGCACCAGGGCGCGAAAACTCGCCCTCCTATATGTGGGTTGCGTGCACGGCACACGACCTTGTGTCTTTACTCTTCGGAGGGCTGCGAGTGCAATGTAGGTGCGTGTGTGTATGTGTTGTAGGTACCTACCTACTGCGCGCGATCTACTACGCGCGGGTCGACACTGACGATGCACACACGCTGCAGAGAGAGAGATACGACACCGCGGATGATACTGGAATCTGGACGATATACGAGGCTCCCGCGAGCGACTGTCTCGTCCACACACACACACACTCACACACTATTATAACTTTATATTGCACTTATATAGGTATGCACAGAGCGAAGAAGAGAGACAATCGCACGGTATGCGCGAGCGAGCGTGCGAAGACGTCCGTTTCTGTGTCGCGGCGGCTAATAAAACGCCGCGGGCGACACAGCCGTTCTCCTCCTCCGTATATATGCTGTTTTTTCGCGACGCAATGTGCTGCTCTGTTGTGTGTATAATGAACTCGGGAAAGAGAGATCGAGAAAACGCGTAGGTATAGATACTCCACGCAAACACTGCTGATAGCTAGGAGAGAAAGAGTGTAGACGCCCGGCGTCCGCGAACGCAATCGATTCACTCGCGAGTGCCACTAGCCTTTATAATTAAGTTTATATCGCGCCACGCTGCGTATCGCTGCTGAACAGATGATGCGCGCACTACACGCGTGTGGCTCGACGTGCGTATTACTTATATAGCTATAAATATATAGCTATATACTAGAACACTCTACCTATTAGCTCGCGGACGCGTGGCTGTATTTACACACACAGAGATATGATGCACGTGCGTCGCCAGCAGCAAAGGTCCACCAGGTGACTGTCATCGATTGTTGACGTTCTAGCCGTGCAAAGACTCGCTGTGTATATGTTTGGGTTGTCGCTTTACAGGCTCTCTGTCTTACTCTGTATGTTATGTGTACGTGCACGCGCGCTCTCTTTCTCACGTACGCACATGTGTGTATACACGCGCGAGAGACACTTATTCGGGAGTCGGGAGAGAGAAAGATAGTCTAGAGTTTAGGAGGAAGGCCGATTGGGTGCATGAAACGGTTCACTTTTATTGGTCGACGGGCAACATGGCGGTTTTCGGGGTTTAAATCGTCGAGGCGGGAAAGCCAAAGTTCCCCCATGCATGTGAGAATGGCATGGATGGAGAATTGCTCGCACGGATGGGTTTGGCCTTGTGGTGACATCTGTAGGCGGCCAACGAAAGGTAAGGTGAGCATGTGCTGAGCTTGAGAGGAGCTTTCCGATGGCTGCAAGCTGGGATAGGTCGGTATTTTTGAAACGTCGGAGAGGGTGGAATTGGAAGGATTGGTGGTTCTTGGTGATGGTTGGTTGAGATTAAAATTAGTGGTGAATGGTGGGAGGGATACAGGGGAGTGAAAGCGAGCGGCAGGGAATGCTATTGATGATGGAGTTTCAAGTCATTGAACTTCTATATGATTCGAAAGTCAGTAAATGCAAATATGAATTACCTTCTCGCTTGTTTAGACACAACTTTTCAAACTTTTCAACGTTCAAAACTATTGAGTAAAAATGCAATATTTTTAAATTTTCTACGGCATATATTTAATATTTATAGGTATATAGGAAAAATTTTAAATTGACCTAAATATCTGCATGTCATTTTTTGTAAAAAGATGTATTAACATCTAACTCTAACAGGGGTATTTGATATTGAGAGAAATAATGACGCCACAAAATAATTACAAACCTATAGATTTGTATTCTTGTTTTATTTTAAATAATCCTTTTTACATGTTATCTCCAATTTTGCACAATTCAAATATGCCAAAACATTGTATTTGTGACACTTTTGGTTGATGTTCCCTATGCTGTATAATACTTGGTACAGTATTATTACAAGCGGTGTGTTTCCACTAAATGTCTAATCTTTTAATCCTTTTTGATGGGTATAGTCTTTACTTCAGGTGGTTTGGGTTGCTAAACAGAAATTTTTAATGTTATTAATGATGCTTCAATGTAGTGAGTGAGAAATAACTTTAAAGGAATACAGGATAATTTAGAACAGGGAATTAAATAAGTACCGGTGTGAATTTTTAAGCTACTTCCAAATGAAAAGTCTTTTCTTAGTTTCGTTTTTAATTTCGTTTTCATAAACCGTTTTATCCACGATCTTTACAGCTATAGTGTCATCTAACTCTTCTCGATTATAGGTCACATCGTGAACTACTGTATCACTTTTATCATTAGTTTCTGATTCTAAAAAGTAGATAGGTATCACAAGTTTTGATCTATATTGACCAACTTTATTATTATTTATATTACTTATAAAAAATCCCACAAATGAATTATCAAATAATGATATAGTTAAATTACAGTTAAAAATATTTTCCTTTTCATACTTGTTTTCATTGAATCATGTTCACAACAGAACTTTTGCTTAAATATTGGGAAAAAGGATAAGGAAAATAGTTGAAGGAGCAGGAGGAGGTTGCAATGAGTTTTAAAATCCTCCTACCTCTGCAAATTCATTATATGCCTGTAGAGCTTTACTAAGTAGCTCACCAACAGTTGAAGCAGCTGAACTAGCAGCACTTCCAGCTAAGTCTGTGACTTCAGATAAATTGGATGGTACTTTTGGCAGTTCTGGCCAATGTATTTCTAATTGATTTTCCTCTCCTGGTTTAACTATATTACAAAAAAAAAAGTAATTTTTTATGTATTTGGCTAAAACTGATAAAATTTTTCATATAGCAATAGTAATTTTACAAAAGCCTTACCACCATATAAGAAATTGTAACCAACATTTACATAATACTTTGCAATAGTCGTTCCTTCTTGAGCTTGTTTTGGATAACAAATTGAAGCAACAATAAGTGCACCAGTACTTGAATATACTAATCTTTTGAATTTACCACCTCTCAATCCTAATATCAATCCAGATAATCCACCAACTCCAACAGCGCCGATTCTTGGTAACACATTTGTTTCTTCTCTTAAGTAATCCAATGTGACTGAAATTATATTTTCGTTAAATATTTAAATATTTTTGTATTAAAATTTTGTATAGAATCTTCTATTATTACCTTTACTGTGTGCAACTCCAGTATCGATTGTATTCGTTACAGCATCCGTATATCCACTGAATTGTTTAAAAAAGCCTTGTACTGATTTCCTGACAGTTCCAAATCCTTGCTCCAAAACATTTGGCTCTGTACTTTGTTTGCTATTAAAAGTATTTCTGTTAGATTGAATAGACAGCTTTTATATAACGAAAATCTTTATCTGAGAGCTTTTACTAAATGTGTTAATTTTCAGTTAAAATAAACCATGCAATAGTTCACGCCTTTTAAAAATAAAATCTACATGCAATTTAATGTATTCATCATATTTAGTAAAAGTTTCTAGATTTTCTTATATAAACATTCTGAAAATTACTTGCTCTTTACCATGGAGGTTCCTTAGTTTCAACTTTTTCAAAAGTATATATAGGTAGTTCGGAGGGTTTTATGAGCTTCTTATTTTGGGCTTCATTGCTGACAGGTTTGGGTTCTTCTTTAGGTTTGATGACAGGCACTGCAGCGCAGATACCACAGGGCATCAAGAATTTCTTGAATAACTTCAAAAATACATCAGAAACAAATGTTAATGTAATGAAATGTTTAATTACATAATTTACATACAATTAAATAGTTTAAATAATCAGCAACAAACTGAGAGATTTGAAATTAGCAAGTAAAGAGAAAACTCCAATAAAATGTTAGTAAAGTACAAAATTATAGGTTAAATGTACCTCGCAAGATTTTTTCAAGGTTAAACTTACCTTTGCACCGTGCATTGTTCACAAATTTACAATTTATTTTTATGATTTCTAAAATATATTTATAACATGACAAAACTTAATTATTTAAAATAAAATCAAAAGAAATTCATTTCTAAACATCGGAAAATTCTTCACAGGCTCTTTCCGAAAGTTCGGAAGATCTGCAAGAATTCTACTTTCTACACCTGTGACATCTGTCGTCGATAATTTTTAAAGCAGATCAGAAATAATGTAATTTTTATATATAAGATGAAAATGATAATATTATGTAATAATCATTAATAATGTATGTTATACTTACATGCATATGGTTTTGGGTACAATTTTAAATCAGTATTATATTAAATATTAAAAAAAAAAAAAAAAATTTCAACTGCTAGGGCAAATTTATGTAGACATAATATATAATTTATTGATGAATACAAATTAGGTTGATAAAAGTGACAGGTACAATTGATAAAATAATAATAACATTTATTATAAAAGAGAAAAACAAAAAAATATTGTGACAAGAAAATGAAGAAAACTTCAGTTGAATAAAATAAATAATAAATACCAACAAGAAGAATAAAGATTATTATTATATTACAATTATTTTATACAGTTTTTATAATATTAATTTCAGATAATTTATAAAAACATACTTTTATTTGAGTTCTACCTATTTCAACTAAAACACCAGGTTGATAGATATCACAACGATGAATTGGTTCTCTGCAAGTGACATCTTTACCAAATAAATTTCCTATGGTTGCTTCTAAAATTTTGTGAACAAAATCTCTCATGTTTTCTTTTTTTTTTATATAATTTATATTAAAAACAATTTGCAAAAAGCTTTTAAAAAAACAGATGATTAAACTACTAAAAATTTTTATTTATTAATTTTAAAGTTTTAATTGAAAGAACTTACATTACATGAAGTTATGTTCACTTACATTATAGTTTCACTGTATTCATTCTAATGATTTAATAATTATGTATTTTAAGAAAATTATACTTAACAATTAAAAAACTGTTACAATACAATGTTCTGAAGAAATTTTACATTTATTTACATTCATATAAATAATTTAAATATTAAAAATCAATTAGTTCTCTTTAATAAACAGACTATGTTTTCTCACTAGACTTACAAGCTTTGTACCTTTTTCTCTCAAAATTATACATTGATAAGTAGACATATACAAAATATTACATGTCATCATTGTCATATAATTAAATGAATGGCTAAATTATACTTTTCATAAAATTTTTTATTGTTTTTGTTTTAGAGAAATATTAATATATACTTATGGAATAAAAAATGGAAAAACAATTGGAAATATCTTTTACTAATGATATGAATTTTTATTTTATAATTTTTTATTATAAACAGAAATAATAAGCTTTTCTATGGTACAAATTAATATGACATGTTCAATTTACATCATCACATTCTTTTTTCATTCGAAATAATAAATTATTAAAGCGTATAATATTATTAAGAATATTCCGAATAAATTTTTGATTTTTCACTTGTATTAAATTATCTATATTTTGTTAAGAACATTTCAAATTTGAAGATATATGTATAACGCAAATTTAAAAATGTTATTTTTAATATAGTTACAAATACTATCATGTTTTAATTTCACAATAAATATTTCAAGTGGCACATCGCATAATATTTAAAAAAATTAAGTTATTTAAGCATTGGCAGGACATTTTTGTCAGAAATATTGACCATATTTTTCAATTTTTTAAAGCTTTTCATCATAATACTTATGATAAATTATATTTAGTAAAAATTGAAATATAGGTTTATAAAGATTTTAAACAAAGATCTGTAAAAGTCTTATATTTAGTGTATTTGAAATGTTTGTAAACAGTATACACACGATTCAAACGCCACTGCAGGTTACAAAGTTAATAAATTTTTGGAAGTTGTTTTTAACTTCCTCACTATCAGCACTTTCATCCACGAGATAAAGTATAAAAGTCATTGAACACATAACTAAACAATATTCTTTTATATCACCCTTTTACCGCCTCACCTTTTAACATTATAATATTTCATTAATAACGTAAGAATGTACACTAATAAACTGTCAACAGTGAAGTGAAATCAGTCTATTATTTTAGAAATACTGGAACACAATCGTAATAAAATCTAAGTTGTTTGCGTTGTCGAACTTTGAGCGGCAAGCATTTCTTCTTGTTGTACTTTTTTACGGTAAGTATCTAAAGTTATTTGTATTGTCTTTTCAGAGTATCGACAATTTTCTGCACCACACGTACACGTAAATGATTTGCATTTTATTATCCAGAACTTCTCACCGTAATCGAATCTGGAATAATATGTAAATAATTAATACTTTAATAAAGGGTAAATTTTTATTCTAACAACAATAAAATATCTTTACCACATACCCCAACTCTTCATCAGTTTCTATGTCTCTATTAGCGAAAAATGCAATCCGTGGAAAATGAAGATCCTGATGTTCAACGAAAACTCTTACTGGTAACAAGTTTGGAGCACAAGAATGATTGATAAAACGTGCTAAATTCCCGTAACGCCTTGCATCTATACAATAAGTCTCGCCATCCTATGTTTTGAAAAAAATTATTTTTTAATTACTTTTTAAGAATTTATAAGAAGAATTTCACACAATAAGAGCTTACCCTATTATCTAAGTCAAAAAGATAAGAATCATCTTCTCTTTGATCTGCTTCGGAATCGGAAATTATTTCACCTACATATTCACATACATATGTACCTTTTGGAATATGTCGCAAAGTTCTCAAGCCCCAACCCTTCCCTTCGGTCCTAAACAACTGAAACCGTTGTGTTAGACCATGCTGCACCACACGATTATTACAAGTTATTTTATTACAATCACAAGCTGGATTACATTCAAATAACATTGGAGGATCTGCAAATTTTATTATTTATAAATCGTTATTTAATAAAAGTTTGTGTCAAAAATTGTACCAGTAGGTAAAATATATATTTAAATATTTATTATAACTACATACCGGCATAATTAAATTCAGGTACAAGTTTTCCTTCTTCGTCGTACCAACAACGCAAACTAATGTTGCCGCACAAACACTTATCTGAGCTACAAGTATCTTCACAGCGACATGATTGTAACGACGATATTGTTCGATCAACATTTACGTTGCTGGTGTAACAATTTTCTGTAACATACACGAAATCGGTTGGTTTATCTTCGGAATCCAAGCCGTTCACGCATTGAACAGGATTTGACTCCTTGCCTCTAGAAATGTCACTGAAATAACGTAAAAACGTTAATTACATTTTCCAGATATTATTCAAGTTCAGAACAAATGAATAAAAAATTTACTTTGTTAATATCCTAATTGTCCTCTCAAACAAATTATCCACTTGTTGGTTGACTTTAAAATTCAACTGAAGTGCGCTCATGGTATCTCCAGTTCCGCCGCAACAGTCTATAGCTGTTTCGCCTATGGCGTTTACTTCTCCGATTTTGGCACCTCTTGACAATAATAAAACACTCACGGCATACTGATCTTGCCGAGATGCTATGTGTCTGTAAACAAAGTCAAACGTTACCGAGAATAAATATTAGAAATTAGTTGCATAACGTAACAAGATAGTGAAATCCTTACAGTGGTGTATCGCCGTGAACATTCACTGCATTAACATCGCATCCTAAGTTAAGTAATATTTCCGTGATTTCAGAACTACCGCTAAAAGCGCTCCAATGTAGAGCAATATTTTGTTCTGCATCCCTAATAAGTGGATCACACTTATTTTCCAGTAAAAATCGAGCCACTTCAGCGTGACGAAACTCGCAAGCCCAGATTAAGCTAGTCCATCCCCCATCATCTACTGAATCTGTTCAAATTAAAAACAAAAAAACATGAGTATTTCTCATTTACAAGAAGAGAAAGCGATAAAATGAATAATAGAATAATGATAATTACCTACTAACGTCCTAGGTACTTTACATTCGCTTAAAATTATTCTAGAAACTTCCAAGTGGCCTGATTTCGCAGCCATGTGCAAGGCGGTCATACCATCTTCACCTTTCAATGTAACATCGGCTCCACAGCGCATCAGATATCTGACAACGTCGGCGTTGCCGTTAGTAGAAGCTAACATTAAGGGTGACAATTGGTTCCTATCTAAAACATCCAATTGAGCACCAGCTTGCACGAGTACATGCACGCAAGCCAACGAACCCTTATCGGCAGCTATGTGCAGACTTGTCCGTTGACCTTGATCGCGGAATGAGTGGTTCGCGTTAAACCCACATGCTGCGAAGTGCAAAAATAAAAAATTATCATAAAATTTTATATTTTAAAAAGTAATGCTTTGAATTTAAATAAAAATTTACCTAAAACATTCACTAATTTCTGTAACTCTCCATTCTTGACAGCATTATATAGGCTCATAAGGGTGTAGCGCTCTGGCTTTTCACCATTTGTGGTAGTATTAGGCGTTGGCTCAGGAATCTTAATAACATCGGGACTAATCAGAGGTTCCGTCGATTTTTGTAGAATCGGTTGTTGCTCAGCGAGCTTCGTGTTGTCACCCGATCCAGGCAACGTTATCTTGGCCGACGGACCTTTTGATTGTTTTCGCACTGGAACATTAGCTGGGTTCCGCTTTCCCGTCATGGTGATGATCACATCGAAAGACATGCCATAACTGCCGCAATGGGGACAGAGAGGCTTCTTATCGTAATGCATCTCGCAATCCCGGTGATATTGATGGCCGTTCGAGCAGTGAACAAATTTGCCCTGAGAACAGAAGAATCCACAAGTTGGACAGCAATTGTGCCTGATTAATCTTTCCTTGTGAACGCGACAGAGTATGATGAATGGTATACGTGAGCTGGGTCGTCGCATGGCTACATCGGCGTGATCGACTTCATTGCTGCAGCCGACTATGCGATTGTCGATGGAGTCCAATGCCGTGCAATATAATGGTGCATCGGCGCTTGTGATCGTTACGAATAGTTGCGATCGCACTTCGCACAAGCATTGTAACTCTAATTTCTATATAAAAATGCATTTATATTTAATATTATAAGAAATGAATTATGTATTTTATTTGCTTTTAACTCACCTTATTAATCGATTTATCACTATGTACATTATTCAGGATAGCTGTAGATTCAGGTTTAGATGCCATTCCTTCAGCTGTGTTAGGACTTGGTACAGTATTCCTGCGTGTTCTTTTTATAGGAGTCAGATTTTCTAAAATGAAAATTACATTTGAAACATCAAAGAAAAAAATGATAAATAATTTATATATGTATATTTTAATACCTTCTATTACGATCTCTTCCATAGAGTTTTCAGATTCTGTTGCAACAGGCAAATTCTCTAAATAAGAAGTTCAATTTAAATATTCCATACAATTTATAATTTAAAGAAAATTTTTTTTTTATTAGAATAAAGAAACAAATAATTTACCTCTATATATACCTCCTTTGGCTATTTTTCTAGCATTTCCAGCAATTCGAGATTTGTTTCTGTCCCTCTTCAATTTTAGACTTGAAATGGGTTTTAAAAATGGTTTATCTGCAGTTTGCAAAGTACCATTACTATTTACTGAATCATTATATCCTGGTTGAATAATTTCACAACTTTTAATTATTGGAGTCAATTTTGGCATTCCTTCATATTTATTAGATTTTGGAGAATTATCATTTTTTATAGGACTCATATTTTTGGGAGGTGTTAGAGGACATAATTTGGGCAATGCTTTTTTCTCTGTATTTGATTTTTTTGGATCTAATGGATTTAATTTAGGCAACTCTTTTCGCTCTGAAGCTGCTCTTGGCATTTCTTTTCTTTCTGTATTAGATTTTACTACATCTTTTTTCTCTAAAGATGATTTTTCAATTTCTTTTCTGTCTGGAATTAACTTTGGCATTTCTTTTTTTCCTGGTATTAATTGTGGTATCTCTTTTATTTCTGGAATTGGTTTTATTTTTTCTTTACCTGGAATTAAATTTGATACTTCCTTTTCTTCTGGAACTAATTTAAGTGTTTCCTTTTTTTGAGAAGTTGGCGACTTAGGCACTTCTTTCGGTTTGTAAGAATATTCGCTTGGTTTCCTTACAATCTCTTTCTTTCTTGAAATCAACTTTGGCATCTCCTTTTTTTCTGGGATCAATTTTGATATTTCCTTTTTTTCTGTCATTGGTTTTGGTATTTCTTTTTTCTGTAAAACTAATATTTCTTCTTCCTGTGAAATCAATTTCGGTATTTCTCTTTTTTCAGAATTTGGCTTGGGTGTCTCTTTCTTTTTGTTAACGTTTTTAGATGTTTCTTTCTTTTCAGGTAATTTAGATATTTCCTTTTTTTCTGGAATATATTCATAAACTTCTCTTTTTTCAAATTTTCTAGGACGTCCAGGCCGACTATACTTTCTTTTAGTACTTTCTTCAGTATAATTAAATTTTTCTTTTCTTGCCATTGCACTCTCTAACACTGTACCTCTACCTAATTCTTTAGATAATCTCCTAGCAGATCGTTTTAATCCTAATTCTTCGCTAAAACTATAATTGGCATTATAATATTTATTAATGATAAAATTAAAAAAAAAATAGTTATTACATATATTAGCTACAAGATTAAAAATGTATTTGTTATTTTAAAATACCTTGGCTCCCTTGATCGTTTTTGTCTACTTTTTCTGGTGGTACTTTGAGCTGATTCTGATTCTTCAGAATTTTTCACTTCTGGTGATGTATCACATGTACTTTGAACATTCAAATTTAATTTTGGAGTCAAGTGTGGGCTATCTTGAGGTTGGTTGTCTTTTTGTAGATTAGTCTTGTCAATTTTTTCATTTTCATTAATTTGTTTATTTTCATTACTTGCATTTGGAGATTTATTATTTTTTACATTCGTATCAGTTTTATTACTTGTAGTATCTGATTTATTTACATTTTCACACACTTCATCAAAATTTTCAATTTTCACTGACACACCACCAATTTGATCACAATTAACAAGTTCATCTGGCACTAAAGATAAATTTGATGCACAACTAGAAATCTTAGTTTTTTTACCATGATCCGTATTTTCGTCAATAGTTCTAAATGTTAACACGATTCTTGGAATATTACCATCTTTTTTATTAACATTATCTTGTTTTCCTGTTGTATCATCATCTTTCTTCGACTTGTCAGATTTTTTTTCAAGTAAATTTTCTTTTATCATCTTAATTCTCATTTCTTCATCATGAGCACTAATACATTTGTGCGCTCTTGTTGGCCTCACACTTTCTTCTGGAACTTTAACTTGAGGCTTTTCCTTTTCTTTACAAGTTACCACTTCAGTTCGATTTACTCTTTTCCCCAAATCCACAGCTTTCTTTGATCCTGTCTTATTAAATTCATTAGTCATGCCTTCAAGAATCTGTTGAATACTGAGTTTTTCATTGGAGACATCTTCATCTTCTGTATCATCCTTTTGAGACCCAGTACCTGTACTAGGCTCCATATTCTCTGATTCGGACATGATCCAAAAGTAAACAATTTCTTCTATAAGCTAAGTATTTTTAGTAGCCTGTAACAAAATTTCAATACATTCAGATTTTCAAGATGTCAATTTACTTAGATTTTAAAGATAATTTAAAATTATAAGTGAAATGATTTTAGAAATATATTACAAACTTTTAAAAATATTTATTTCTTATCTGCAATATTTATAGATTTCGTTTTTTTTTTCATCAGTAATGTTATAATTGAATGATACCATGTGATCAGAAACTTGCATTAATACTTATATAATGAATGATATGCAATATCTGATATGTATATAAAAAATTTACTATTAAAAACAATCAGAAAGTAATCCAAATAGGCCAAAATAGATTAGCAAGTATTACAAATTTAACAGAATCAACAGCTCCAAAATTTCCCCAAAACTCCACAATACAAAAGAAATAAAAAAAAAAAAAATGTTACCCATCTACAACCACTAAATCCATCACCTGGTATCACACCTTTCAACCTCTCTAATTTCCATTAAACTCCCGACAAAAAGTCCGTCAGCAAAAGAGAACAATATACGCCTCGTCTACATTTACAAAACGATCATCCAATTTCACGTGTGCCCCGAAATCGCGATGTCAGCGTCGCGGGGGCATTCAGTTTTGAGACGAGACCACCACATAGACTCCGCGCGCGTCTACCAGCCAACATCATCGCGCCTACCAGGTTGCTCCTCGTCCTTTTTTTCCACAAAACCACGGCCTCAATTTCCCTCGCCAACTTTATCGAAAAAAAAAAAACCAGCTAGAAAAACACCCCGAGTCGTTCTCAAACAGGCCTCAAACCCATCAAAAACATCTTCAAACACATCCCAAATTATGTATAGCAGACAGGTTCCAACGGGACTTCAATTTTTCCCGCACAGGCACACGCCTATTACCGTGTAATAATACATCCGCATCTTCCGATCTGGCTAGGTTAAAACCATGTATAATATCCGCACAAGGACGCGCCGGTAGGTACAGAAACTCCTGCTGCCTGTGCTTCCCCTCGACCTCGACGCACTCTCCTCGGTCTTGTACACTATGCGCGAAGATTGTGTATATAATATATATACCTATATACGTGGGTGTACTTAAACACAGTAGTACTGAGCCGCGACGGCGGCAGCAGCTCTGGAGGCCATATTGATTGCCGCGCGCGCTCTCTCCGCGTGCAGAGCAGCTACCTACCTAGCTAGCAAGGGCCGATCCCGTCCGTGCGCCTCGCTCCCCCGTGCTGTACTACTGTACACACGAGATCTTCTCTCTACTATCCAACGGCATCCGCGCGCATTCGCTCTCTCACCCCGAATGTTTGGGTGGAAAACTAAGTGATCCCGTTGCTGCTGCTGCTCCTGGCAATCGCTATTGTTCACCCGATTCGCGTGGGGTGGGTCCGGCTGCGGGGATGCATATGCTATCTCGTAGGGCTACGTGAGTCCCGGTCCTGATCCCTAATGTACATAGCCAGCTGCTGCAATGCTGATGCTGTGTGTACCTATATATATATATACACGCGAAGGTCCTCATGCAGAGGTGTAGTCCGGTTGCGCACGCGGCGTTTGTTTTATTTATTTGTTTCTTTAGATTATAAAGTAGTTTAGGTATATATATATTCACAGAGAAGATTGGAATCTAACGATAAAACAGCCGGCGAGCAACGTGTACAACGCGAGCGCGTGTAGATGTAGTTATATGTACAGGGAACGAACCCGTGACTTTGGCCCCTCGCGAGTTTCTAGCTCATGTTGAAAATATGCGTAATATAAGGCCACGCTCTATGTTGTCGGTGATAAAACGTTATACAGCTGATGATACTAGGTATCGGCTCTCCCCATAAGTATACGCAACATTATGGATCACGGAACGGGACTCTCCGTGATTCTCCGAAGCTACTCTATGCACGCACAGGACATGTATATATAGGATATATATACCCACTCGTAGTTTTGTATCCGGCAAATCGAACGGTTCGTACTTGATTTACCCTCTCTCTCTCTCTCTCTCTTTTTCCACGAGGAGAATCGTCGTCAACGCGCACGCGTTCGCTTCGTATAACTATTATACTTATCGGAGCGCGCGAGAGAGCTATAGGCGAGCGTGTATATGTACACATGCGGCGGCCGTGTAATTTATATATTTGTTATCGGTGCATTTCGGAGCAAACCCGTCTATGAGCCTACTGCATGCGCCTCGTGCGCCTGTGTTCCGCTTAAATACTTACATAAAACTCGTATGCTCGCGCTGATTGCGGGCGTTGTTCTTTATGTGTTCTAGAGATGAGAGGGACAAAGGATTTTTTGGAGAAAGAAAGAGAGATAGAGAGGGCTACACGTGATGGGAATTATATCCGGTGAAGGAGTAGTATATAAGGTACTCGAGCACCGCCGGAGCGTATAAATATAGGGCATCGGAAACGTTCACGCTCCGAGAGTGCGAGTGAGAGAAAGAGAGAGTTATTCTCGGCGTCGGTGGTCGTGAAATATGTGTAGCTTGGGATGGGAGGGAATGCACATAGCGAGAAAAATGCTGATCGGTTTTTTAGGGTATAATCGCGGTTGTTAGGAGGATGTTTGGTATAAGGAGCGCTGACGGATGTATAATATGGGGAGTGGGTAATTGTAGATGTAAACGGATAAGTTAGCGGGGATTACGTAAGAACGTGACATTGAGGATATGTACAACGTGATTTGAAAAACTTCCGAAAATTGAATCGATATGCGAACAGTTCGGCTTACATGTCGGACTATACTTTTATTTTTACAGTTGGAGTTTGTTATTGTATCGAGGTCATGTTTGGGTATTTTCGTTGTTGTACGAATTATTCGAGAAATATTTAGGACGAACCTATCATAAATCATGAAATTTTTTTACATTCTCAAAGCTAATTAATAATCCGTAGATACGTAATGTGAATGGTCATCGAAACCTTTACCTGTATCGTGCAATACCGTGATAATTATTATTTTGGATTAAGAACCATAAATAAATGAGTATTTATGTAACATACGATAGTATAAATTTAATTCACCTAATATAAATGTTTCTTTTCTGGTACCTCTACTTACGGGGTCCAACCGCGAGGACGGAAACGTTTTCAATGATTTTATTGATTTTCTTCCCTTCGATGTCTATAAATTCGTGAATGAGATAAATGAAATATTTTTACCGATTTATATTCAATTATAATTAATAAATAACGTGCACCACAACTTCTACATAAATATTTCGTATTTTTATAGAAAATAATATTCTTACCAATCTTGTTTTCGCATGAAAAAGAGTAAGGTTAAGTGTAGTTCCCCCTACAGCACCAAAACCCTGTAATATGGTAACGAAATAAATCGATATTTATATCTAGAAATGCTTGTAAAATATAATTGTACATTTTAAATTCATTAGTTGTTATTTTATACACGACTTTCACCCGATAAAATTCTTAAACAGTTAAATATTTACCTACCGGAGATCTGAAACCAATCGTGACGCAGCCAACGACTAGAGTATGTTATCGGCGTCGAAACGGACGTATTATATGGAAACGCCCATTGTAAAAACTAACTATATAACATTTTTCGATGTTATATTTATTTAAAAAAAACACAATACGATCAGCTATTGGTATTCATATATTACATTTTCAGAGACCGCAAAATATCCGATGTTGGAAGGGTTAATTATTTGCATAATTATACGTTAAAATCCGCTTTGTTATTAAATCGGAATAGTTCATTTTGTTGGTGAAAACTAAAATTTTTATATTTATAATAAAAAGTTAGTTTGGTAGGTTGTATGTACATGATGACGTGGGGAAATAAAAATACGGTGATTAGATTTGTATAAATATAAGTTTATTTACATTGCAACAGATACTCTTGCTGAAGATAACAAGAGCGAGTTATAAGTGTAGACTGATTATAATTAATGTATGAATATTACATAATTAAAAATAATAATTACAACATTCTAGCCCTGAGTACGCCTCTTGATATTAATTTAAATATGGTACAACATAGACAAAAATTTTTCTCGTCAGAGTTTAAATGTAAAGATAGGCTTTTACGCCCTCATCAAAGACGTCGGTCACTCTTTGTTTAAAAGTTTTATTATTTTTTTTTTCTTTTCATCAATAATATTAACAGTCCACCGTCCTATAATAATGATTTACATTCGATTTCATCATTTTTTTTTCAATCATTGCACAATAAAAACTTACACGCTAGTACGGGGTGGGGGAGGCCGCATCATTGTGCGAATTATTCAGATAGTCGCCGCCGAGCGAAGTATCAAAGCACGAAAATTCGGTTGAGCTCTCGCGCACAAGAGAGTCCGAGCTTATCTCCGACAATATTTTATTGTTGAAGTAAAAACAATAATAGATGTGGAGAAGCTGCATTTTATACTTGCGAGTCCTGCGGGTCGCTTCGCGCATATAATATCTCGTATTACGTAGATTACGCGAGGATCCGTCTAGCGCTACATAGGCTTTCTCCAAACATCATAGTGTTCTAAAAACTTTTTTTTGTTGTACTTATACAATTTTCGTTTATAAAAATGGATAAAATATTCGTTTGCGACAGTTGCGAAAGAAGCGTTTACTTTTGCGGGGAGAAGCAAAAGTAAGAGTTGCTTGCATATAAAACACGTTATATATCGTTGTAGATATATATACATAGACAAGTCAAGAATGACGATTTTTTTTTATATTTAATAATATACAATTAATAATTTGACTACGCATTATAAAGTTTTTTTTTGTTATATTATGTTACGCTTTAAAGCAAGCATAGCGATTATATTATTATTAAAAACAAAATTGAAATTTGATTTCAAAAAGTGACTAATGTGGTCAAAGTTTTAACAATTATAAATAATATTTTCGTATAAACATTGATATGTACAAATAAATGATAATAAGATAGCAATCACAATACGTTACAATTAATAGATTTCAACAATACAATTTGATCCGTCGATCATAAGATTGCAACTTAAAAAAGAATCCGTACAGGCCTTTTATCTCTTGCCTGATGTTTTCCTAGTAAAATTTCTCCATTTAGAACACTATGTGCACGAAAAAACAAGGGGTCGCGCGCGTAAACAATAAAGTAGGAACTGGTTTACGCGCCCTTTCTCACAGTAAAGGTAAATTTTCTCCGATAAACTTTCCTATTGTTTATGCCTTAGAAAAATTTCTCGTCAAACATGCTACAAATACATCGTTATCCTACTTCCAATCTTCTTCTTCATTTTTTTTTCTCATCGTCCGCATTAACAAGCACAGTACAAAAGTTGAGCATCAAATTGCATTTTACTACGCGTTTAAATACACATCGATAAAAGAGATAATTCTTCGTCGCAGCAAGTGTCTAATCCTGCCTCCTCTCCTCTTTTCTCTCTCTATCCTCCAAGCCGTGGCGAAAAAGTCTTGTGCAAAAGAAACACGATTCCTACATAATACCAACTATCCTCTCCTCTCAGGAGCTTACATCTGTGTGTACGTGTGTGAGAGAGATATAAAAAACTTGTTAGGCGCTTGAAGAATAGTGTGTTTGTGTGGCTGCTGTGTGTGTACATCTCTTTTCCTTAGCCTCTGGGGCACAGACTCTGACCGTTGACCTGAAGCAGGAACCGCGAGCGCACGGTCTTGGTGAGATATGGCACGGGTGAATAGTAAGACTGGATCGCACCGCCGTTGCCACCGACGGTTCCGAGTACACTATGTTATGGAGGCGGCGGCCGCCTCTGTAGCTCGGGCGTGTAGTGCTGCAGGCGGGAGTAGAGGTGCTGCGGGCTGCCCGGTACCGAGCTGCTCTCCGAGAGACGCCGAGGTGGTGGGATCGGCGGTGATGGTGAGACGTACCTAGGGGACAAAAAAATCGAGGTGCTCAAGTGTCATTATTGAAATTTGCAATTTGTAAATGAAAGTCGATAATAGTGGTAGAAAGCATGTAGCTATTTCATGACAACGTCATGTCCTATGTTGAATGAACTAAACTTTGTATAGTAATTTATTGACAATTTGTTATACCTAATAAGGAATTAAAATGAAATTATCTGCATGTATTTTTATACTTTACTAATCAAGATTCATAAATATTTTAATTCAGTGATGACACCGTTACATCCTTATGAAAACGTACAAGTCAATATCATTATATTCTTTATTAGTATCACTGTAACTCTTATAGAAAAAATTCTCTAATTAATAAGATACATTACTAATTTTTCTAGAATTTTTAGTTTAATTTTTTTTTTTTAATATTGGATCCACCACAAGCAACGTACGTCGTTTAATGAATTTAGTTGCACTGCATTTAAAATCACTTAAAACATTAAAAGTAGTACGACAAGAAGCCTCACCTCCTGGGAAAGAACGGAGAGCCCTGCTCCCCGACATTCCTCCTGATCAGCAACGGCGACTCAACCCTATTGAACCGTGGTGGTGGTTCTGGCGACGGTTCACGATCGCTGCCAAGCCTCAGCCTAACGTACGACGCGAATCGTTTCTTCGCTGACTCCTTGCTGTTGAGCTGAACCTGCGGCACCGTCGACGGCGGCTCCTGCTTCAGCTGATGGGCGAAACGAGAGATGAGGAGCTGTGGACTCGTCGAGCTGTGCGAACCCTGCGGTGGTGGCTCCGAGGGAAACCTGAGGAAAATAACGTTGTTAACGAAGACGTCCGGATGGTTTGGTGGGTACAAGCTGCGGAAGCTTTATGCTCGGTTTATAGTACTAGGTTTACACGCGCCTACAGTTTGATTTTAACAAGCATCGATGTTATTTATTTTTATTTTTAATGATGCAAAGAAGCGGTTATACTAGTTTTGATGATGAAAGCTCAAGCTGCGCTGGCTTTGCATTTACCGAACCAAGTACTTGGCGAGGATTTGATTATAGTATAAATATCGTGTATATACTCATCGGTAATATATTCTCGCTTCGTTAGAATCCTACATTATTTATATGCTATACTCAGGATGGCCCATTAGTTAAGTTTAGAATGAACAAGTTAACGTTATAGATCAAGTTATACATATTAACGACAAATCGAGTATGTGTGTGTATATATATCTATGGGTTATTTGATTCGACTAACATCTCACTTAATCGAGACACCTACAAAAAAATCCACATATATAATCCCACAGCACTTAACAACTATATGCAATATATCTATAGGAAGAGTCCTCGAGAGCGTACCTTTTGCGACTAAGCATAGGACTGGCGTAAATGTTCTGCATTTGCGCGTGATGGGTCTGAGGCACTGTCGGGATCTGTCCGAGTCGCTGCTGCACGATCGCCGCGTTATATCTCTCGCTGCCGCTACTGCTGCTACTGCTGCTGCTCGGCAGCTGTATGACTGGTGGATCGACGTTCTCGCGCCTCCAGGGCGAATAATCCCTGGCGAAAGGGCTGAGCGACCTCGGCGCCGTCTGCCAGCGCTCGCGACTGCTGTCCCTCTCCTCGTACCTCCGGCCGCAGTACGGTGAGTACGGCCTGGCCTCCGCCTCCGCTAAACTCTGACAGTACGGCGAGTACGATCTGTTGCCACTACCGTTGTCCTCAGCTTTGCCGTTGGTATGCTGCAGCCGATCATGATGATTGTTGTCGGCACCGCTGCTGTTCTGTTGGTACGCGCGGTAGGAGGGCGAGTACGGCCTCCCGGGTGAAAACGGTCTGGAGATCATGTCCCGCCGACGGAGTCCGTAAGGGCTGTAAGGTACGTAGCCAGTGCCGTTCTCCATGGCCATGCGGGGCGAGTTCGGTAGATCGCTGCCGTTGCGCGGGTACACCGTTGTCTTCAGCGACACGTGACCAGAGGGTCGAGGTTGTGGCTGTTGTTGAGGTGGTGGTGGTGGTGGTGGTTGTTGTGGTTGTTGGTGTGTAACGCCCGCCGTCAACCTGAAACTGTAGGCAGGAGATATGGTAGAGAGAGATGCGGTGATGGAGGCTCTAAGAGCGATGGATGGAGTGAAGCGTATGGCCGCGCAAGATATATGTGGGTATATACCGTCAGGGTTGGACGATGATTAATTGCCCGCGCGATGCGTAATTTTGGCAAGGTTGAGGCTTGGCCGACGACTTTGAAGTATATGATGTGACACGGACGGTCGAATTAGAAGCTATTTCGAAAAGTTTATTAACGAATTTTCATACTTTTGTGCGAATGCTGAAGTTCCCTTTTTTTATGAAAAACGTCGAGAAAATAAAAATAAAACGCAAAACAAAATGTGGAAAACGAAAGAAAACATAATTTATTACATGTCGTTACAAAATATATATATATAAATAGGTTTGTACATTATCACATTCGATATGATGAATCGTTGCCTTGAAATGTTATAACAAGTAAAAAAGTAATAAAATGGTCAATATATATGTACGATTTAGGAAATAATAAAAAATTAAATTTAGAGCTTATTATACAAATTATAATACAATCGTTTTAATACTATTTACAATTCATGAGACTTGTCGGTTACCGAAACTGAAAGCGAGATATCCACTTTCGATTTTTACGTTTGAAAACATTAATGACATAGTCCAACCCTGAGTACCGATAGAATGACATTGTGATTTTGGCGCTCCTGCTGAAAAGCAGAAAAAGGTTAATGGCTGCAAACACTTTTTCTTTTGTAAAAAATGTTAGTCGAAGTTAGAGCGTTAGTATTACATTTTTTTTATAAGTTAAGTATATATCATGCGACAAACACAGAGGGATATGAGAGGTAGGAGAGCCTACAGCAACTGTGTATAATAGGATGCAAGTACAACATAACAAGTATAAAAAAACAGAAAGAGTGCAAACGTGCTGGGAGTTGACAATACAAAAGACAAAAAAAAGCCTACAAGTACAAAAAAAAAAAAAAAAAAATTTGAGAGTCTGACATTGACGGAAATTGGCCGTAGTATACATGTTTAGCGGAGAGAGTCAGCAGAGTCTACAAAAACACGTTCTTTTTTTTTATCATATATATTTTTTTTTTTTTTAATCGTGTGTTTCTTTGATGTTCAATGCGTGGCGGATATGCTTGATAGACGAGTATATATATATATATGAAAACGAGTATTGAAATAAATAAAAAAGAATGCTTACCATGAATGGGGGTTGAGGGTTGGGGTGTGTAACAGGCGCGTGCACAAACCAAACTCGGAAATGAAAATTGGACAGTTTTTGATTTTTTTGGACGGTTTTGTGGTTCTAGGTGTACTTTTTGCGCTTTGCGATCTTATCTCGTTTTTCACGTTCTCTCTTTTTCTCTCTCATTTTCATTATCTTATTGCGTCGGTCGGTATTTCGCTCTAGCTTAGCTTATTGTCGGGAGATATTGGAGATTGACAGTTGTTTTTGTCGGTTTGCTCGGTTTTGCGTTTTCGATTTTTTGGCATAGAGATGGGACAGTGGTATGTGTGGCTGTGGTTGTGGTCGGTTTTGGATGGTGACGGTACAGTAAGTGGGAAGAACAAAGGGCGGAGGAAGTGTGGGGATGCTACGCCGCGCTGCCTCCCTCAAGCTCAACGCTGTAACACAATTCAACACGCACGCAAACTTTTAATTGGAGCTGTACTGGTGGTGGTACGCTAGCGTTGGATTAATTACATTGGTTTAAAAAAATTTTTTTTTCTTTCAAAGGAATTGTGAATTTTAAAATAAATAAAAATATAGTGAAAAATAATACAATAAAGGAATATGTACGTGGAAATATAAATGATATTAACAAATAACAAAATAACTAAGAGTAAACTAAATTGGTGCGTCAAAATAATTTCACTTATGACTAACATATCGTTACGCGATATACCCGATCACAGTCAGACCAAACCAAACGTTACTACATTAGTCGGGGATCAATCATGCCGTGTGATTTATCAAATTTTCAACTATTTTTATACGTTTACAATCAATTCAAATGATTAAAAAAAAAATGTCAGCACAGTGTCCTGTGAAGACGTTTACTGATTTGAGGTATAAAAGGCATTCGATAAATAATGTATAAATGTAAATATAATGTAATAAATATATATATATATCAAAATATTAAACAATTCTACGTAACACAGCTCTCCGAAAAATACAAATGGCTTGAAATTTCTACCGTACTCACCTTGGATCAAGTTGTCGCATAATTCTGGCGAACCATTGATTGCCAGGAGTTGAATTTAACTCTTGCAGAGTCTCGTACTTTCGAATAAAAGGATGTTCTATTAGTTTATTATACTTTGGCCGTTGTTTATAATTCTTTGTAAGGCAACAACTGACAAAGCCTTGAAACTCTGGCGAGAATAGTGCATCTTTGGGTAGAGTAGGAGGATCATCTTGTACCACCCTACTCAATACCTATGTAATATTACCAGTTATAATTAAGAAGACGTATATGATTAAGTTGAAACATGAATTAAAGAGAACGTTAAGCCAAAATGTTAAGCCAAAGTAGGCAACGTTTACCTCAAAATCAGTCTTGCAGTCTCGGTAAGGAAATACTCCAGTGGCTAATTCTACTAATGTAATACCTAGACTCCAAACATCTGCTCTAATATCATAATCAGGTTTTGTGGGATCTGGTGGATCTATCCTTTCAGGCTATAAATAAAAATAATACTTGCAAAAATGTTTTGATGGCTTAGATATAAAATTATATGATAGGAATACTTACAGCCATGTACGCAGCACATCCTGCACTTCTTGTTTTTGCTTTACTGTCCACCAAACGACCAGATATTCCAAAATCACATAACTTGACTCCACCATTTTCATCCAAAAGAATATTGCTAGGCTTTACATCCCTGTGGATTACTCCATGTTTTTCTTTCAGGTACGACAAAGCTTTTACAGTCTGTGGTGAAAAAGTAAATATAATATTAGTACCATGAGAAATCCACAATATAAACAAATCCAACAAACATGTTATCAAATACAATGAGCAATGTTTATTCTTTACTAAAACCAATACTTACTGCTAAAGTTACTTTTCCTAAAAAATTTTCAGGTATTGCTTGTCTGCTCCTTTTCAAAAGTTTGTCTAAACACGTCACCATTAACTCCATACAAATCCACACATCAGATTCTGTGATAAAACAGCCAAGGCATTGCACAATGTATGGACAATCATGAGACTTGAGGACCACATCTAAATCCATGATTATCCTTTTGTTTTCATCTGTGTTTCCCGATCGTCTCATCTGTTTCACAGCTATGACAACTCCACTGGGCTTGTGCCTCATCTTGACAACATGACCACAAGTGCCGTTGCCGAGTTCGCCTAGGTGCTCCAAATCCTTCATCTCTGTCTGATACCTATGACCATTGATATTTAGAATACCATTCATCTTCATGATCTCCTGCATCTTAGACTCGACCTCTCCGTCGTGCCTTTTAAAGGGCATCATATGTGAAACAGGCAGATCCAGCTGCCGTCTTGGTCTTGTTGGAGTTCCCATATCGCCAACTATTTTCAAACAGACAGATACGCAACAATTATCACAACAACATCCTTCAAAAGTATAAATAAAATCAAAGTAATCAATATAATTCACTAAAAAATCATAGTAACAGCAATTTGATCCCACCCCACCAGCCCTACAACCCTTTAGCAGCCGAACTCGTTCCGCCAGTGTGGCGTCAGGTATTTTCGGAAAAGCCAGGTATTGATACTTTATGTAATCGGCAGTTAATCGCGGCTATACGTACGCGCGTGCATACACGAGGGGGCGGAGAGCGAGAGAGAGTATTAAAATATACAAAGTAATCAACATAACCTCTACCCCTCTCTCTCTCCTACACCCAAGATCCAATACACATACCCATCACACACACATCTCTGTCCAACTCCAAAAAAGAAAAACCACTTCCAGCGTATGTATATATACTCACGTTGTTTAGGCCTGGCGAGGGCAGGACTGAGGCAGGGGCTGGGGGTCGCGGGCTTGGCCATCATCGTTGTACCACCACCACCACCAACACCACCACCACCACCACCCGAGCTTTGCTGCTGATGATGGTGCATATCGCCGCCGCCTTGATGCTTGTCCTTGTCCCTCAGCTGATTCTCCGCCCGGAGTCGTTCCTGCAGATTCAGTATCTTGTTCTCCAGCGTACTCGACATTGCGATGAGGGCCAGCCCGCGGCAGCTGACGACGAGGAGGAACGCTGCACGGGCGACAACGACACGACGACGGTCCTCCTCCTCCTCGCGTAGTAGCAGCAGCAGCAGCGGCTACGGCGGCGCAACACAGACGACGACGTAGACGACGACGGCGCTGGCTCGCGGCGGCGGCGGCGCGGGCAGTCGCTGCTGGCGTAACTTGACAATTTTCGCATCACTTATCTGCCCTTTTTGGCAGCGCGCGCAAGCCGCGAGAGAGAGAGAGAGAGTATGCTGTGGATTATGGCTGCGAGGAACAGAGACAGTGAGCGCGACGACAGGGAGGGAGTCGGGAGAGGAGAAAAAAAGAGCGAACCACTACTACTGACGCAGATACCCACACGTATATATATACAGATATATACGCCGCCGCGCCTCGCACCGCAATAGAGATCTTGCGAAGTCGCGAGCGCGCGCGCGCACCGCGCTATAAGGTGGACGTGCACTCGTATTATATAGTAGTGTAGTCTTGTCTCTTTCCGATGCGCAAGCGTCTGGTTATCTGTGTCTCCTTCTAGCGCGCGAGCGCTCTCGCACCTTTTGCCCGACGGCGCAAAAAGCTGCGCGGCGGCGGGCGGGCTTGAGGATGTGTGCGTGTCTGTCTGTCTGCGCACGCACTTTGCGCGCCCGACCGATTTACGCTGAGTGGTTGGTTCACTTTTGTTTTGCAATTTGTTTGGAAGGTTTGCAAGGCCGTGGTTGGATTTTGTTTAGTAAAAATGATGTTTGCTTGTTTTTTGTTTAGTCAAGTTGAGAGGTGGGTTCACTCGTGTAGATTTTAATGTTGTTTCGGATGTTTGTTTGAAATAATAGCGTAAAAGGGGTGACGCGGTGCTACCTGCTTGCGAAGCTTGCACTCTATATAAGTGTTCTTTATTATAGTTATGTATGAGGGATAGAGAATGATTTTGTTTTTAAAATTTGAAATTGTTTTTTTTTCAGATGGGTTAAGTATATTTGTCAAGAGTCAGCTCGGTGAATTTGGTAAAAGAGATGAGCTTGAAGTTTGCAGCGCTCGACTCGAATATACTTGTGCATATAATTTGTTTTTATTTGGGGTTCTATTTGGTAGAAAATCACATTAAATCACGAAAAATGGTGAATAATTCCAGTATGATACCTATACGCAATACAACTCTTAAATATATAAGGAAAAAACGAGGGTATACGTAAGCTGGTGCAAATCCAGCGAAATCTGCGAAAAAAACCCGAAATATGGTTTTGAAAGATTTTGCTCGTTGTCTGTAGTATATATAAGAGAAATTCGTGGTTGAACAGCATCCATCGAATGATATACTTTTTCTCGAACAATTTAACCCTATTAGAACCTAAACGTTTCTAAAACGTTTTTGAAACACTTTATAAAGTTTTTCAAAAAATGTTTTAAAGACGTGGATAATTTCCGTTTTTTAAAGCATTCGCACGTCTTTATAAAACATTTTAAGTATGTCTTAAAAATGTCTTTAAAACATTTTAAAACTTTTTTTTAAACGTTTGTAAAATGTTTGAATAATCTACAAAGTATATTTGAAATAAATTTTTTCGTTTTAAAAACGTGCTAAATTTTTCGAAACGCATTTCATAATACAACTATGATCGATAGGTGGCGCACGACAATACTTTTTCATTTTTTTTATTAACAATGTCTTTATAAACGTTTAT